>JAEOAE010002986.1:0-226798 GCA_036365155.1 Meriones psammophilus
AATAAAGCTGACACTTGACCGCAAAAAAAAAAAAAAAAAAAAAAAAAAAAAAAAAAAGAAACTTAAGGTCAATAAAGCATTATGTAATCTATCTCTGTGGTATTTTAATACCCTTCTGTGTTTGTTAAGCATGTCCCTTAAAGTACGATTCGATTTTTCAATGACTGCTTGACTGGCAGGATTGTGAGTTATACCTGTTACATGTTTTATCTTATAATATGTAAAAAAATATATATTTCCATTTTATTAGAGACATATGCTGTAGCATTATCAGTCTTAAATTGTGTAGGCATAACCGTAACTTCCATCATTTCTAATAAATGTGTAATAACTGAATCAGCCTTCTCAGAACTTATGGCTTTTGCTCATTGGAACCCTGAATGTGTGTCTATAGTATGGTGCACATATTTCAGTTTACCAAACTCTATAAAATAAAATTCGTGATTTGCCAAATTTCATTTCTTTGGTTACCATTAGGGTTACTTCCTGCAGTTAGTGGAGTTTAGTTATATAATGAACAAGTGGGACATTTTCACACAATTTCTTTGGCTTGTTGCCAAGTGATAGAAAACTCTCTTTTGAAACCTTTGCTGTTAACATGGTGTTTTAATGAAATTCTGAGGCCTCTAACACACTTCCTATCAATAGTTGATCAATTTCATCATTGTCTTGTGCTAGAAGGCCTTGTGGACCCATATCAGATCTGATCTATGTTATATACAGTGGATTATTACTATTTCTGATTACTCGCTGTAATTGAAGAAACAGTGAAGTTAAGTCCAAATTATCCTGAATTAGATCAGCAGTTTCTATATGCAAAAAAAAAACTCTTTCTGCATATTGAGAGTCAGTGGCTATATTAAGAGATTCTTGAAAATATGATAACACCAAAAGAACTGTATATAATTTTGATTTTTGAACTGAATCATAAGGATTCAGTTTTTAAGGTTTTATTTTGTTTGTGTGCCAAAAATATCCATTCTAAGACAGTCCTCCCTCTGCATAATAATTCCTGTGGGAGAATGAGTGGAAAGCAAGATAACGAAAATACAGGCCCTACTTGGATCAATATGGTTTATATATGCATCTTGTAATTTCCTTTCTACCAGAGCCAATTCACTTTCATCTTCAGTTGATAATGTTGTTGGACTTTTAAAGTTTTTTATCATCCTGTAAGATCTGAAATGTTACTTAGCTCTTGAGTAGCTAAACCAAAGGTAGGCTATAGCCATGTAATATCTCACAGCAATTTTTGAAAATCATTGAGAGTTTTAATTGGGTTCTTCTAAATTATACTTTTTGAGGTCGAGTATTTTGTAGGCCCATTTTGTATTCTAGGTAATTAATAGAATCTCCCTTTTGTACTTTTTCGGGCAAAATCTCTAAATCCCAGCAAGGCAAAGTTCTATTTATTTCATCAAAAATATTTTCTAATGTTTTTCTATCAGAATCAGCCAATAAGATATCATCCATATAGTGGTAAATTATGGATTGAGGAAACTGCTTATGGATTATCTCAAACAGCTGTTGTACAAAATATTGGCATAAAATAGGACTGTTCAACATCCTTTGTGGTAAGAACGTCTAGTGATATCTCTTTATTGGACAGCTTCTATTCAAAGTGGGTCCTGAGAAAGCAAAACTTTCCTTATCATGTTCATGTAAAGGAATTGTGAAAAAGCAATCCTTTAAATCAATCACTATAATAGGCCATTCTTTAGGTAACAAGGAAGGCAATGGGATTCCGGATTGTAACAGGCAGTTGAAAAGATGACCTCTACTGTATTTTGTTTATGGACAGTCTGAAACTGTTTTTGATGACATTTTAAAATAATTTTAGCTTATTTATCAAGAGTATTACCTGTTTTTTTGGCTTGTCTCAGAACTTGGGGGATGTTAATCTGGGTCTTCCATTGTTGTAACAGATCTCTTTTCCATAAGTTTATGGCTATCTCAGCCACATATGGTCTTAGTTTTCTTATTTGACCTTCAGTTCCTGTATATTTAAGCCATCTAACACTTTGTTTCCCTTTAGATAAAGTTCCAACTCTTTGGAATTGAATATCTACCTCAGGTCTAGCACTTCCACAGGGTGCCATTCAGCCTCATGGTAATTCTGTGGGTGATCATCTTCTGCTTGTCTCTGTTGTACACTGACTAAATAAGCTAACATTTGTTTTCTAACCACCTTTGTTTGGCTTTCTTTATTATCTTTTTCCGTGTGCCTGAGTATTTTCTTTACTTAATATTCTAAACTCTTCTTTTAAGTTTGGTACCCATATTTCACACCTATCTCTCTGTTGTTTGTTTTCTTCAATAATCTCTTGAATGTCTTGTTTTATGCCTTGCTCCTAACTTTTAATTTTTTTCTTTATATTGTTCTAGTTGTTCTTTGTGTTTTCCAGTATCTTTTCTAAAACCTCTGCCCTCTTTTCCTGTTGTTTATCATGTTCTGTATGTAAGTTTTTGTATGTCTTGTTTTATGTCCTATTTCCAACCTTCATTTTTTTCTTCATATCGTTCTACTTGTTCTTTGTTTTGTTCCAGTATCTTTTCTAAAGCCTTTGCATTTGAGAAGACATAAAAGGCTAAATCAATTATTAAAGTTAAATTGAGGAATAGGAATGTAACCCTAGTCACAATTTCTAAACTTTCCTTTATTTCTGTCTTAAAACCGTAGAAGAGATTATCAGCCAAGCTCAAAGAAGTCTGTTTTAATATTTCTCTCATCATGTTAGACTGTAGTGGCAACCAGTTTTGTTCAGTCTCAGGTCTACCCACAGTAGGCTGTCTTTTGCTCTGAGGTATGTTTAAGAGTCTCTCTTAAAGAGCCAGTAATTTATCTGGGAGTTTTTAGGTTTAAAGTTTGGGTTGTATCTCTGAGAGCTTATTCTTCTCCCAAAGCAAAACATATTAAAGTAGGATTTAAAGGGTGTGGATACTTAGATTAGTTGGGTGCCATTTGTTGTAGGTTATTAACATTAACTATTGAAAAATCATTTAGTTGAGCAGTGGTTATTCCTAAACAGCTGTATAACCGAATCACCACACAGAGACTAGGATTTATTTAATTAACCTACAGCACAATGCTGGCCAACAGTTACTCCATCCTAAACCTCTAAGCCCACAGAGTTTCCCACCATTCAGATTCACCCATCATATGGTGTTTAGTGATATCTTATTTCCAGTTCATTTCTACATGTGGTGCCAAGACCTCTCCTACAGATTCTCCTCCTCTCCACTCCTGCCTCCTACCTCTTCCTCCCACTCTGGACCAGGATGTCTCACCCTGTCCTCTCCATTGCTCAGTATTGGGGCTGGTTGTTTTAATTGACAATATAGAGAACAAATGGTGGCATGTTTATGCAAACTTGAGACAGGTGATGCCTATAAAAAGCATCACAATGCAGTATCTGGATTGAAACCAGACAATGGAGGAGAGAAATCAGCTTTTGAATGAACAAGGGTAAATTGTATACATTCCAACAAAAGAATATTATAACAATATAATCTCTTGTATCATATTAGGACAACATGGTCTAAAACTAGACCCCAATAGTAACAAAAAAGAGTAAACAACCTGTATATGCAAGGAAACTGAATTCTACTGAATGACAGCTGGATTATGGAAGAAATAAATTAATTAGACTTTCTAGAATTTAACAAAAATGAAGGCACAACTTCCCTAAACTAATGAGACATAATGAAAGTAATTCTAAGAGGAAAGTTCATAGAATTAAGTGCCTTCATAAAAAAGTCTGAGGCATCTCAAATCAACATAACAACACACATGAAAGACCTAGTCAAAAGGAAGCAGACATACACAAGAGGAGTATAAGTAATCAAACTTAGGGCAGAAATCAATAAATTAGAAACAAAGAAAACAATTCAAAGAATAAACAAAAGCAAGAGCAGGCTCTTGAAAAAAATGACAAAGGTAGACAAACCTTTAGCCTAAATAACTAAAACACAGGGAGACACTATACAAATCAGCAAAATCAGAAAATAAAAGGGGGTATAATTACAGACACTGAGGAAATTCACAGAATCACTAGGTTTTATGTTAAAAGTCTATATGCCACAAAATTTGAAAATCTAAATGAAATGGAATATTTTCTTGCTAAATTCCACTTATCAAAGTTGAATCTGAATCAGGTAATTAAATTAATAGACCTATATGCCCTAATTAAATAGAAGCCGTCATCAAAATTCTCCCTGCCAAACAAAGCCCACAGCCTGATGGTTTCAGCACAAAATTCTGCCAGATCTTCAAAGAAGAGGTAATTCCAATACTTTTCAAATGATTTCACAAAACAAAAAAAGAAGGAACATTACCAAACTCATTCTATGAGCCTACATTCACCTTGATACCTAAATCTCACAAAAGCTAACTAAAAGGCAGGGATACACTAAGAAAGATAATTTCAGAACATTCCCTCTTATTAATATTGAAACAAAAATAGTCAATAAAATACTCACAAAATGAATCTAAGGAAACATCAAAGATCTCATCTACCATGACCAAGTGGCTTCATCCTAGGCATGCAGGGGAGATACAATATATAGAAAACCATCAGTGTAATCCACCACATAAACAAACTGAAAAAGAAAAAACACATGATCATCTCAATAGATGCTGAAAAGTATTTAATAAATTCCAAGCCCAATTAATGTTAAAGTCTTGGAGATATCAGACATAAAAAGGCACATGCCTAAACACAGTAAAGATGATATACAACAAGCCTATAGCAAACATCAAACTAAATGGAAAGCAATTTAAATCAATCCCACTGAAATCAGACACAAGTCAAATTTGGTCACTCTCTCCTTTCTCTTCAATATAGTACTGGAAATTCCAGCTAGAGCAGTAAAACAACTAAAGGAAATCAAGGGGATACAAAGCAGAAAGGAAGAAGTCAAAGTATCACTATTCACAGATGATATGATAGTATACGTGAGTGACCCTAAAAATTCTACCAGAGAACTACTACAGCTGATAAACACCTTCAGCAAAATGGCTGGATACAAAGTTACTAAAAAATATCTGAAGCCCTCTTGTATACAAAAGACAAAAGGGCTGAGAAAGAAATTAGGATAAAAAAAACCAACCGTGCAATAGCCACAAATAACATAAAGTGCATTGGTGTGACTAACCAAGCAAGTGAAAAATCTGTATAAAAGACTTCAAGTCTTTGAATAAAGAAATCGAAGAAGATATCATAAGATGGAACGATCTCCCATACTCATGGATCAGTAGGAATAACTGCAAAATGACCACTCTACCAAAAGAAATGTAGAGATTCAATGCAATTCCCATCAAAATACCAACACAATTCTTTAAAGACCTTGAAAGAACAATTCTCAACATCACATAAAAAAAAAAAACAAAAAAAAAAAAGCCAGAATAGTTAAAATAATCCAGTGGTCAGGCCGCCCTCAAGGCCATTCCTGTCAGAACTTCACTGAAGTGCAGCTGTGGTTCACAATGGCCCTCTACATCAAAATGTCCCTGGCACTGCAGAAGAACCAAATTTTCATTTAAATGCATATTTCAGTCCAGTTACTGAGGAAAACTGTTAAGTGTAGCTGTAAAGGCTTGGGTGGGTGGATCTACTTTTTCAGATATGGCTGTTGTGAAATCTCAACACAAAGAGAAATATTTTAAATCCAAATTTGGCATCCAAATAAACACAGTCAGTGTCAAATACATAATTTAAAATATCTTCTGAATAATGTCTTTAAAGATTGACTATACATTGAATTATATTTTGGTAATATCAAGTTAAATAAAATATACCCAGATCTTCTCTGTTAAAAACAAACAAACAAACAACAAAACAAACAAAAACTTCTGGAGGTATCTCCATCCTGGATCTCAAGCTGTACTACAGAGAAACAGTAAAATTGGTGTGGTATTGGCATAGAAACATACTGGTGGATCAGTGGAATTCAATCAAAGACCCAGAAATGAACCCACACAACTACAACACCTGATTTTTGACAAAGAAGCCAAAACCATTCAATGGAAAAAAGAACATTTTCAACCAGTGGTGTTTGTCTAACTGGATGTCCACATACAGAAATATACAAATAGATCTATACCTATCACCTTGCACAAAAGTAATGTCCTTGTGGATAAAATATCTCAACATAAAACTAACACTCTCGTAGTCTGTTATTTAAAAAATGTGAGGAAGAGGCTTGAACACATTGGCACAGGAGACAACTTCCTGAACAGAACACCAGCAGCACAGGCTCTAAGATCAACAATAAAAAATGGGATCTCATAAAACTTAAAAGCTTCTCTAAAGCAAAGGACACTGTCAGCAGAACAAAATGATGGCTTACAGACTGGGAAAGGATCTTCACCATTCTGCATCTGACAGAAGGCTAATACCAGAATATATAAAGAACCTAACAAATCAAATAATCCAATTAAAAATTGGGTACAGAGCTAAAGAGAAATTCTCAAAAGAGGAATATTGAATGGTGTAGAAACACTTAAAAATGCTCAATGTCCTTAAAAATCCGAGAAATGAAAATCAAAAAGACTCTGAGATTCCACCTCACACCCATCAGAATGGCTAAGATCAAAAACTCAGGGGACAACACATGCTGGAGAAAGATGTGCAGAAAGGAGAACCCTCCTCCATTGCTGGTGAGAATCTAAACTTGTACAGCTGCTTCGGAAATCAGTCTGGTGCTTTCTCAAAAAACTGGGAATACTGCTACCCCAAGACTCAGCTAAACAACTCCTAGGCATATATCAGAAATATGCTCAACCATACAACAAGGGCATGTGCTCAAATATGATAATAACAGCTTTATTCATAATAGCCAGAATCTGGAATCAAACTAGATGTCTCTCAGTGGGGGAATGGATACAGAAATTGTGGTACATTTACACAAGGAAATGCTACTCAGGTATTAAAAACAAGAAAATCATGAAATTTGCAGGCAAATGGATGGAACTAAAAAAGATCACCCTGAGTGATGTATCCCAGAAGCAGAAATACGTGTATGGTATATATAGACTTATAAGTGGACAGTACCCATACAATATAGATTGTACATACTAAAATCTACAGACTTTTGAAAGCTAAAGTACAAGGAGAAACATAGGGAAGATGCTTAATTCTCATTCAGAAAAGAAAATAGGATAGATGCCAGAACACATAGAAGAGAGAGAACAGGATAGGAGCCTTCCACAGATGTACACTAAATGACTCCACTTAACAGGTGATTGAAGCAGATAGAGAGACCCACAGCAAAATTTTGTATAGAGCACAAAAAGTCTTATTGAATAAGTGGGAGATGAAAGGACCTAAAGGGGTCAGGAGTCACACAAGGAGATCAACAACAAAAAAAAAAAAAAAAAAAAATCTGGGTCCTGGGGCCCTGCAGAGACTGATGCATCAACCAAAGAGCATGAGAGGACTTAGAACCCCTGCTCAGATGTAGCCCATAGACAGCTCAGTCTCCATATGGGCTTCCTAGTAAGGGGAGAAGAGACAGTCTCTGAACTTGGCTGCCTGCTTCTTCATCAATTCTCCCTGGTGGGGTCTCCTAGTCAGCCCACAAATGAATAGGATACAGGGAGTCTTAATGGAACCTGATAACCTAGGGTCTGATAGTACCTTCCCTATCAAAGGACTACAGGAGAAGGATGGGGGAGGAGGAGGAAGGGATAGTGGGACATAGAGTAGATAAGGGAGCAGGCTACAATTGGGATACAAGGTGAATAAATTGTAAAAATTAATGATAAACATGGGTGACAGAATGAAGCATAAATAAGACACAATTTACTGAAAAACACAAAAAATACTCATCATCTTTAATCATAGATCTAGCTAGAAAAAAGTACTTAGGCAACCAATACCTCAAATGACAGATAATGTATGTTTAGTGTCCTTCTTGGCACTATAGTAAAAGAGAATGTGATAGGATGCAGGCAATATCATTGGAAATCTTTCTTCATGGACTGAACATGGAGTGACTTGTAGGAGTTGAGATTTTGATTTACTTTCTCCCCACAGATTAGCAGGAATGTATCCCTTGTTGAATTCAAGAGTACCCAAACCTAGAGAGAAAGCAGTACCTGCCCATGGCAGTGACCTTCCTGTCTTTGAGGAACCTCTGGGCTTGGCCCTGGCCTGCATGGCTTTGTGCTTATCTCTCAGCACAGCTATAGTTTTGGGGATCTTTCTCAAGCACCATGACTCACCCATCATTAAGTCTAATAACCGGACTATAATAAAATACCTTAGTGTCTTCAATGAAATTTACCCCTACTCTTAGTAAGTTTATATGAAATGTATATCTAACCATAACCAAAAGAGTTCTCCATTTAAGCAATGTTATATAGATACACTCTATTTCAGAATAGAAACTACTTCTGAAAACATATTTTAGTAAGTTATACATGTTACTTTTTAATTTCTGGGCAATATAAGTATTCAAATTTTAATTACATAATAGTAATTGTGATAAATAATACAGATACTATATAATTTCCCTTAGTATTTTATTTTTCTGGAGGAAACAGGAATTAGGTTGACAGTTGACATCTTCTGTTGGACAGGCAAAAACCTGGACCTCTGGCAAAGTTTGCTTGCAAAATTGTACATCCACAGCGGAAATCAGTGTGCAGAATTCTCAAAATGATGAAAATAAATCTACCATATGAACCACTTGTAACTTTCCTTGACATATGCACAATGGACTCAACATATTCCTTCAAAAATATTTTCTCAACCATGCTGCTCATTGCTATTCTGTTCACAATAGGTACAAACTGGGAACTCCTAAATATCCTTCAGCTGATATAGATAAGTGAAATGGTATGCACATAAGTAGATAGAAATAAAAATGATGATATTGATTTAGGTAAGTCAGATCCAGAAAACAGATATCATATGTCCTATCTACTCTGAAGCATGTAGCTCTAGATCTTCAAGCCTGGGGTCCAGCCGCAGCACTTGATAGTTTCCAGAGAGGAGGGAAGGATAAGGTGGGGCAGAAATGAGTCAGACATGGTTGTCCGAAGAAACTTAGAGTCTGGACTCACTGGCAGTCATAAGGCTTCTTTATTTAGACAGAGTTCAATAATAAAAGATAGATTCACATTCTTCTAAAACATAGATTATATCCTTTTTTTCTCCAGACAGGTGTTTTATCTGTCTCTTGGTCATGAATTTAGTCATCATTGATAAACTGTATCTTTTACTAACATTTTTCTTCATCAGTCCCATAACCTGATATTTTTGAGAATCTGGAGGCATATTTGCCACAGCCTGAAAGCCCATTCTCAGGTTGTAAGCATTCTCACATTCAATGGCAATAGATAAAAAATCTTCAAGCCAGCTTGGGCATATTGCTTTGTCCCAAGAAGTATATTATCTATTTTAATGGACAACCTCAAGAAAAGTCATTTACGCCAAAGCGGCAACAGTTATTATTAAATTCCTGGCATAATGCATTGTCTATACCTCATATCTTTGTAGAATTTACTTATTGCTAAGTCTAAGTATTCTTTCATTATTTGGTCATACTACACCACAGTGATACTGTGAAAGCTGATATATCTAGGAAAAGGAGGCCCTAATACCTCACTTTAAAAATCATTTTTATAAAACATTCTTTGTCCATCATTATAGACCCTCGTGTAAGATGAAGATGTCTCCAGCCATTCATTTATATCTTTATCTAATCATTGAGAACATACCATATGTAACTCCTAATCTTATGTGCCAAGTAATCATCTGAGGATACAGAGTACAAGGTATTTAATCTCAAATACTATCAACTCTCTTAGCTCTAGAAACTTTGTTTGCCTTTTTAAGAGTTTGTTGTTCTGATTATTTTCTTCTTGAGGAAGCACATGGGTAGATTTTGCAAGACTATCTTGGAGCTGAAGTCTGATAAGGAGTTTCCTGCCATTTTTATGTGTGTTACAACTTCCATGAGGAAGACATTCATGTAGGGCCAAGTAATTGATATTCCCCCTAAAAATGAGAGTAGCAGTATGCTCAGGATTTTTATGGGGTAGCTTAGAATCAGTACTCCAGGGTGAAGGCATAAATGATTCATTAAAAAAAATTTCCCATTGCTCCAATGTCCCCAGGTTGTACATGTATTGAAAACCCTCTAAGCATGTAGCAAGTGGAGATCAAGACCAAGCCTGAAAGATAGCATGAAGGCTACTGTAACATGCAACTCATATATTCTGGATCTTTGTCAAATAGATGTGCTGACTTCAAGACTTTAACTATATATAAACTTTGGTGAGGTTTTAATCCATTTGGAGGTGACTTTTGAGTGAAAATAAGCATCTATTTCCATGTTTGTACATATAGGCATCTAGTTTGGTCAGCATCATTGGTGAAGATTTTATGTTTTTCCAGTGTGTATTTCCATTTTTGTTATAGTACTAGTTTATTTACATAATCAAATATTACTCAGACACTTAAAAAATCAAATCATGAAACGTGAAGGTAAATGCACCTTTGCAGGTAACTGACAGTGAGAGAACCTAGACCCCCAAAGAGAAATAGGGTATGTATTTGTTTTACATATATATTAGTTGCAAGATGTATGATATGCAAGCAACTGAACATAATACTGCAGGGGATACGTACAGATTAAGAACTGGAGGTTAGGGAAGGCAGAGATCTCTCCATAAGAAAGGGAAATAAATACTTGGAACAAATGGAAGGCAGGCTAAAAAGATAGAAATGCAGGGGATTGGGAAAGGAAGAGGGCAATGAAAAGGTAACATGAGGAAAGACAGGTAAAATTGAGGGTCATTTGTTTGGTACAGTGGAAACCTACTGCAATAGAAACTTTCTAAAATATCTAAAATATATACATATAAGAAGCCAATATAAATGAAATCAGCACACAAAAAGAAAGTCCCAACTGGAAATTTCTTGTCTAAATTAAGCATCCAGTACTGGTAATGGTTTATATTTAACTGAGGTATTGGCGAAAGTAGTGTGATTGTAATGCCAAAACAATACAGGTTTTTGCCAAGACTATAGGCAGCTTTCCACAAATTGACTGCAATGCCCTATTGCTGGAGACAACACTTACACTTATATGGAACATAGATAAATAAAGCTTGTGCCTACATAGAACCTTCACACTTACATTCTAGCAATTTCGATATGGGAAGTGCTCTGCAACTACAAGAGGAGAAATATAAACACTAACCCAGCTACCAAACTTTTGAACTCTAACAATGTTCTACCAGTAAGACATACTAGTGCGAGTTGTAGGAGTAAATACCAATCTATAGTGGACTTAAAGGCCATTTCACATGATGGAATCCACACCTGACACTGGTTTATTGATCAAGAAAAAGAAATTACACAGCCCATGATTCTGGGGGGAAAGAAAATATTACATTCTATTAAAAGTAATAAAATGACCATTGACACCATTCTGCTATACTCATAGATCAGTATCTTGTTCAGCCATCATCAAAAAAATGACAGCCAGCATCTGATGGAGACAAATTCAGCCCATAGAGAAAATAGACAGTCAGTGAGAGACATCAGAATATGCCCTTTAGGCTCTTCAGTAATTCAGCCAGAAGAGTTTAAGAGCCAGAAAGGATAAAGCATATCAAAGAACAAAGCACTATAAATTAAGAGGACTGAAGAATATATAAACTGTGGGAGACTGAGGCAGCATGCACAAGGCCTTTAATGTTGTCCTTAGCCCTATCTCTAACTGATAAGTGCTTGCAAATGAAAATGTAGTTTTCTCCAAAGGACACTTATTTTATCCAAGGGACTGCTCTTAATTTTAATTTTAAGAGTACATTCCAAAAGGTAGATAGCCAAAGATTTCCCTCATTGGCAAGTTTGGATTCTCATGTCCTAGAATTCTGGCATGCATTTAAAACGTTTTTTTTTTTTTTGTTGTTGTTGTTTTTTTTTTTTGTTTGTTTTTTTTTAATCATAGTTCTCATTTTAATTTGCTGAATATTTTTTCTATTTTTAAAGTTACAGGTCCTCTGTGTGTATACCATTGTTTCAAGTTTAATATTTTATGAAAGTCCTGCATGTATGATCAAGTCTTCATCATTTCCCAACTTGGGTTCTTTTTCTTTTTCTTTTCCTACTCAGATGTGTTTGCTTTTGTCTTTTTGCTCTTTTATTTTCTTATTATACATTATAGCCCTCCTTTTTAATATGAGGGTGTATTTAGACAGGATAGAACGGGATGGGAAAGAGATGCCAGGATTAGAGGAAGGGAAAACTTTAATCCAGATGAATATATAAGTAAAGTGACTATTTTAAAAGAAAAAAAGGAGAAGGAGGAGGATGAAGAGAAAGAAAAAGAATAAGGAAGAGTCGGAGAAAAAAGAAAAGCAGGAGGAGGAGAAGATGAGAAGAAGATGATGATGATGATGATGATGATGAAGAAGAAGAAGAAGTTGTGTCAAAAGAAATGTTAAATAGCCATGCACAAAAGATCCAGAAAATCTAAAAAGTGAAAAAAAGTAAGTTATGAATAATAGAAATAGAAAAAGAAGAAAAAAACTCACATCAAAATCCTAGAAAATATTTTCAGCAAAATAATAGAAGAATGTATCCTTAACCTAATGAAGAAGGGGTAGCCTATAAAAGTACAAAACATATATAGAACAACAATTAAAGTATACTGAAAAGAAATTGTGCTCGGCACACAAAATTAAAACATTAAATGTAAAGAAAAGTATATTAAACAAAGAAGGGATATTAAAAGTTGAAAATAGTAAGTTGCATATAAATTCAGGCTCTTTAGAATAACTCCTGATCTCTCAAGAGAGATTCTAAACCTAGAATGGCTGAGTCAGATGATATATAATCTTTGAGGGACCCTTATTCCTATATCCAGTAAACTTTCAATAATAAATGAGGAATAAAGATATATTGCATAATAAAACCAAATATGAGCAGTATCTCTGTAAAACTTCACTACAGAAGCCAATCAATGAAATACTCCAATCTAAAGTGTTAACCATACCCAAGACAACAAAAAGAATGAATAATCCCAAGCATCAAATCAGAAGGCAAAAACCCCACACCATAACTACAAAATAAAGGGAAATAATAAACATTGCTCATTGAAAACTCTCGACTTGGATGTTCAATTCCAAAATAGAAAGACAGGAACTAACAGAATGGACTAGACAACAATGTCCATTCTTCTGCTGCATCTACTGAACACTCTTTATCATCCAGATTGGACAGCCTCTCTGTGTAAAAGGATGGAAGGGGACAGTAGAAGAAAGTGGACCAAAAAAGAAGTTTAGTGGAACTTTATTTTATAAAGTTCACACAAACAAATACTAAAATTCTTGAGTCGATTTAAAAGAGAGTATGGACTGTACACACTGAATGAGGAGTTCCAACATTATCCATATGAAAACAACAGATGACTTGGACTGGTCCAGCACACATCTACACTCATGTTTACTGAAGCACAGCTTACCATGTGCTAAGATAGAATGGACTTGATTGTCCTGAATCACATGAGTGCAAAATATATTATTCAATTTTTTTTTATTCATGGAAAACATGTACTTTTGTTTTTTTTGAGATTTTTAATATAATCACATTATTTCTCATTTATCTGTCCTCCCTACAAAATCTCTCATATAGCCCTCTTTTGGCTCTTTCAATTTCAAGTCTTGGGTTGCCAATAACTGCTATTACAAGTATCATGCATGTGTGTGTGTGTATGTGTGCATGCAAGAGCGAGAGAGAACATTTAACATTTCAAGAAAGTCAATTATTTTACTTTGAAATTGTGGATGAACTCAAAATGTATCATCAAAAGTTATGACCTGAGCTAGACACAGAAATGAAACGTAGTCTGACTTCAGTCCTAACTGTGCTAAAAGCAGTCAGTGCTCTGAAATAAGAATTGAAAAGGGAGTCATATGAAAGGGTAGGAGGTCCTCCCCTACTAGTGGACTTGGAAAGGGGCAGGGAGGAGATAAGGGAGGGAATGAGGGATACAGCTGGGATACAGAATTAACAAAATGTAACTAATGAGAAAAATAAAATTATGGAACATAAAAAAAAAAAAGAATTGAATAGTCAGTATTAGAGCCTGAACATCACGGTGTAGTGGCATGACTTGTCAAAGAACACATTTCAGTGACAAGAGGAATAATATAAAGAAATACCTCAGGGTGCATGCATAAGAGCTATTAATAATAGCTTACATTGTTTACTTGAGAAATATTCTGTGTATCTTTTTTTTTAAATCTCAATAACCAAAATGTTATAATTACTGTGTAAGAGACACTAATTTATTTATATATTATTTATTCTTCCATTGATTTTCTTTCCATTTTCACCCTCCAGAGTATTGAGTAATCATTCTTTGCTCTTTTGAAAATTCAAGCCACTTTTTCATAAACTATTTTTACACACTTAACATCAAAATTTGATGTTAAAATATTTTACAATATTATAATACTAGGAATATATAACAATGACTGAATTTTATCAAGGGTATTTATTACATATAGTATTATAGGAAATAGGAAAATGTATAGAGATGAAATATTATTCTTTCTAGTTGTTTTTAAGAGACAGTTGCCTGAGTCCAGCCATCTCAGGAAAAAAAAAAAAAACTATTTTTTTTCTTTTTTAATGATTATTACAATTTACTCACTTTGTTTTGTGGCTGTAAGCCCCTCCCTCATTTTCCAGCAGTTACAACCTAACTTCCTCTTCTCCCGCTGTGCCCCTCTGCTGTCCTCTGATAGATAAAGTCCTCCTTCCCTACTATCTTATCCTAGTCTATCTTATCAAGTCTTACCAAGAATGACTCATACCTTCTTCCTCTGCAGCCTGGCAAGGCTGCACCTTCCAGAAGTAGGTGATCAAGGAGCCTTCCACTGAATTCATGTCAGAGACAGCCCCTGTTACCCTTAATAGGGAACTCACATGGAAACTGAGATACTTATGAGCTACATCTGAGTAGGGGTTTCTAGGTGTTCTTCATGCATGGTCCTTGGTTGGAACAGGACCCCTAGGCACATATTTTTTTGGCTCAATTGGCCTCCTTGTGGAGGTCCTCTCCCATCCAGGCCTTTTTAGCTCCTGAATCTTCCATATTAACCCATGCTTTCTGTACAAAATTTGGCTATGAGTCTAACCATCTGCTTCAATACCCTGCTATGTAGATTCTTTCAGAGGCCCTCTGTGGTAGTTTCATGCCCTGTTTTCCTATATTCCCCCTTTATCAATGCCTATCTCATTTGTCCTTCCGAATGAGGATTAAGCATCTTCCTTAGGGTTCTTCCTGTTGTATAGATCCTTTAGGACTATAGATTTTAGTATTTTTAAACCCTATATTATATGGCTAATATCCACATATAAGTGAGTATATACCATGAGTGTCTTTCTGCTTCTGGATACCTCACTCAGAGAGATCTTTTCTAGTTGCATCCACTTGCCTGCTGATTTCCTTGTTTTTAATTGCTGAATACTATTGCATTGTATAAATTTGCCACAATTTCTGTGTCTATTCTTCGGTTTGGGGACATCTAAGTTGTTTCCAGATTCTGGCTATTGTCAATAAAGCTGTTATGAGTATAGTTGAGCAAATGTCCTTGTTGTATGGTTGATAATCTTCTTAATATATGCCCAGAGTTGGTATAACTGAATATTCTAGTAGCACTATTCATAATTTTCTGATAAAGCACCAGATGATTACCAAAGTGGTTGTACAAGTTTATATTCCTACCAACAATGGAGAAGGGTTCCCTTTTTTCCACATCCAGTCCAGCTTGTGTTGCAGATGATGGGATAGTACACATGAATAACACTAAAAATTCAACCAGGGAACTCCTACAGTTGATAAACAACTTCAGCAAAATGACTGGATACAGAATTAAATTTAAAAATTCTGAAGCCCTCCTGTATACAGAAGACAAATGGACTTAGAAAGAAATTAGGGAAACAAAACCCCTTTACAAAAGCCACAAATAACATAAAGTACCTTGGTGTGACTCTAATCAAGCAAGTGAACAACTTGTATGAAAAAAAAGAACTTCAAGGAAGAAATCAGAAGTTTGCCCATACTACAGAATTGGAGGATTAACATAGTAAAAATGGCCACTCTACCAAAAGAAGTCTAAAGACTCGATGCAATTCCAATCAAAATAACAGCACAACTCATTACAGACCTTGAAAGAACAATTCTCAGTTTCATATGGAAAAACAAAAAACCCAGAATTGATTTTTAAAAAATGCCTTCACAATAAATATTTTCTGGAGGTATCTTCATCCAAGATCTCAAGTAGTACTATAGGGCAACAATAATAAAAAATGGCATGGTACTGGCACCTGTACTTTAAATCTTAAAGGGGTGTGCATCTACTCATTAATCATTTTTATTAAATCATTTCAAGAAGCTGAGGGAAAAAAATATAAGGGAATCAACTGCTTTCTCAGGTTTAGACCCAGTTTTCAGGTGCCCAGACAGCCAATGCTACCTTGGACTCTTGTTTCAGCTCATCAACCTTAAAACATCCATGGCTTTACTATTAATAGTGTACTTTTCTTAACTTTAAATTGTTCTTGAAGATTTTTTACATCAGAGCCATTAGCAAAAACATCTTCCCTGACCTTGTTAAACAATCTATTTTTCCAAATTGTTTATAAGTATAATGCTCATTGCTAACAATCTACATCTATAGCTCATTTCAAGGGCAGTGCTTAATTCATTAATCTGCTCTAGTAAACATGTGAAAAGAGATAAAGCATTGTTAATTTTAAATGCCAGTGATATTGCCCAGTGATGAGATAGAAGACTACTTATGGTTTTCATACAACTCATGTTATAAGGAATATGGCATCATAAAGACAACAAGCAGAGATATGCTACATAAGAACACAAAGTCCTCTGGAAAATCAGTTCTTAGGATTATGCATCTCCAAGACAAACTCACTGTGACTATGTTAACAGGGGAGCCACATTCCATGAGTTCTACAGCTGTTTTGCTGTTGTTCCTGCATGTCTCTTGACAGGGCCAGGTAGCCAAAATACTTTGCCTATAGATGGGTAAGGGGGGGTGGTGAGGTTAGCTCAGGCCCTGGGAAGGAGAATTAAGGGTATTGCATGGGCTGTGCTAGCCTGGAGAATCAGATAATATAGAAGGACTGAAGGATTGCTGGGAGAAAATGGCAGGTAGTTTTGATTTGATATGTTAACTACGAACCTCTGCTATTAGTACCAGGTTCGAATCCTACTTCTATGGTAACATAAACTTCAGAAAGAGAAGCATGGTCTCCATTGGATAATGATTATCAAGTAAGCCCACAGGGAAGAAAGGTGTCAAAGACAAAGATTCTGTTTTTCTTTTCTTTCTATATATCTTCTTTCTTCTCATTGAGGGAGAATCAAATTTTTTGCTTTTTGTTTTGTTTTTCTTACTATATTTTATTTTATTAATTGTTTTTATTTTTCACAATTTATTCATTATATATGCTGATTGAAGGTCACTCCCTCAACTCCTACTGGTCCCACCCTCCCTCCATCTTCCCCACATCCCCTTTCCCTAGACCACTCAAAAGGGGAGTTCCTCTCCTCTGCCATCCACCCATATGTTATCAGAACAGTACTCAGCTATTAAAAACAGAGAAATAAAATTTCTGCTCTTATTTCTTTTCCATGGGCCACTGTACTCACCTCAGAAGATTCCATACCATGAAGTTTGCCTGCAACCTTACCTTGAACTAAACACGAAGTATAAGTCATTTTAAAGAGTCCCACCCCAAGACACTGTTTGATTGACCATTTCACATCCAGAAACATGTGAAATTTGAAATGCTATGAACTCTGAAACATTTTATCACAGGCATTTCAGAGAATGTGATTTTCTTGCTGCCTGGAGGGCTGTTTCCCACCAGCCCAGGAAGGCATGAGGGGCAGAAGATGAGAAGTATAAAGCTTGGAAAGTCCACAAGCATAACAGTGGTCAGCCACTCTGGGAACCACCTCAGAAAGTAAGTTCAACTTTAATTCTAGAAAAGAGAAAACAGAGGCTTATATCCCTTGGGGATTGCCTGCAATGCTTGAAGTATAGGTGTAGATAATTGTATAATACTAGGCAATTCAAGGATACTCAATTTGCATTAAACAGCACATTCCTAGTATATGAATAATAAGAACAAGAACACAGAACCAAATTATCCTATATTTGAAGGGAGGGGAGAGTTATCAGGGATCTGTGTCAAAGCTGTCTATCAAATTTGATTGGTGGTGTCGATGTCTAAAGACACTCTCCAGATGAAGTCAGGCAGAAAAAACTCACCCTTGACATGGTTACACATCTAGGCCAGAAGCAGGGTCATACAAGGAAAAGAAAGCCTCCTCCCTCATATCTCAAAATTCAGTGTGGGTTGTGATGTTTTTCAATAGTACCACTGGAACAATAGGTATGTGTACACAAAGAAACTTCTACAGTGTTGTGAAACTCTCAGAGAACTTCCTGGCTGGTGTTAGTTCACCATTCCCTACATATTCATCCACTGGACTAAAAGTTTCTTGTGTAAAGTGAGGCAATTGAAAACAATAAATGTTGAGAATCAGGATTATCAGTAAGTCTTCCCAAAGCACTTTGTAATATTTTTGTGTGTAATTGATATTTACCATTGTATTCTTTTTAAAAGTAAGTTTATTTACTTTACATTCCAATCATAGTCCCCCTCCCTTCTCTCCCACAGTACTACCCTCCATTCCTATTGCCCCTATCCACTTTCCCCTTCTTCTTCAGAAAAGGGAGGTCATTTCCATTGAGCTAGTTTTACAGTTCTGTTGCATCGCAGTGGACCGAAGTACACAAAGGCCTTTCCACATTGCTTATACTCATAGAATTCCTCTCCAGTAAAGATACTTTTATGATGATGATGACTCTAGATTTGTGCAAGTCCTCACCATTTTAACACATTCATAAGTGTTCTCTCCAGCATGAATCCTTTCATGATGATGAAGATTATACAAATGTGGAATGTTTTCACCATGTTAAAAGCATTATAGGCTTTCTGTACATTAGGATCCCTTTCATGAATGTGAAGATGATTCTGAAGTCCAAAAGTTTTTTTTTCACATTGGTTACAGTCAGACAGCTTCTTCCCAGTATGTGTTCTTTTATGTATAAGGAAATGTTATGCGCAAAGGCTTCGCCACATAGTTATATTCATATGGTTTCCCTCCAGAATGTGTTGTTGTCTTAGGAGATGATTGTTAAATGCAAAGGCTTTATCACACTAATTACCCTCACAAGGCTTCTCTCCACTGTGTTTTTTCATGTTTTCGGAGACTGCTGTGCAAAAGCTTTATCATATTGGGTATATTCATAAGGTTTCTTTCCAGTATGTGTTCTTTTATGGCTTATGAGATTATTGTTGCGTGCAAAGGCTTTACCACACTCATTACATTCATAAAGTTTCTATCCAGGGTGTGTTCTTTTATGGCTTAAGAGAGTACTGTTTTCTGCAAAGGCTTTGCCACACTGGAGACATTCATAAGGTTTTTCTCGAGTGTGTGTTCTTTTATGCCGTATGAGAGTACTGTGTTGTGCAAAGGCTTTACCACACTGATTACATTCATGAGGTTTCTCTCCAGTGTGTGTTCTTTTATGACTTAAGAGATGACTCTTTCGTGTAAAGGCTTTACCACACTGGTCACATTCATAAGGTTTTTCTCCAGTGTGTGTTCTTTTATGCGGTATGAGAGTACTGTGTTGTGCAAAGGCTTTACCACACTGATTACATTCATAAGGTTTCTCTCCAGTGTGTGTTCTTTTATGGATTAAGAGAGTACTGTTTTGTGCAAAGGCTTTACCACAGTGGTTACATTCATAGGGTTTTTCTCCCGTGTGTGTTCTTTTATGGTTTATGAGATGACTGTTTTGTGCAAAGGCTTTACCACACTGGTTACATTCATAAGGTTTCTCTCCAGTGTGTGTTCTTTTATGGCTTAAGAGAGTACTATTTTCTGCAAAGGCTTTACCACACCGGTTACATTCATAAGGTTTCTCTCCAGTGTGTGTTCTTTTATGCCGCATGAGATGACTGTTTTTTGTAAAGGCTTTACCACATTGATTACATTTGTAAGACTTCGCTCCTGTGTGTGTTCTTTTATGCCATATGAGAACAGTGATATAGGAGAAGGCTTTACCACATAGAGTGCATTTAAAGGGTTTCTCTCCAGTATGACTGTATTCATGCCTGCAAAGAAAATTGGCACATGTGAAAGATTTACCACAGTGATTTCATTACACTAATAAATATATTTATCTACATGAATTAATTTCATAATTTGGTCTAATAGTAAAGAAGAATCAAATTTTAAAGTTTTATCACTTCATTTACATTAATGGTTTTTCCCTTCATTATGGGTATTTTTGAAGATCCCTGTGATGGTAAGAGTATTTATTATGGGGATCACGTTTATAGCATTATTTTTCTATATGAGGTTTTCTCCTATATATGAAGAGTACTGTAAGAATTCAGAGTTTTACCACAGCAATCCCATTCACAAATTTTTGTACTGTATGAATGATACTTCATTTACAAAGTGAGCCAAGACAAGCAGAAGTTCCAAATTCCTAGTATTCATAGGCATTTTCAGCAATATGTGTTTGCTAATGAATTCTCAGTGAAGTTGCAAAACCAATTAACAGTAACCATTTATCACATTCAGAAAATTTACTCACAGTGGGGACTACTACCAAATCAATTGTTCTTGGAGAAAGACAGGGACACTGCTTCTTTCAATAACCCTATGCTCATGTGTCTTAGAATCATTTTGACATATGATATACCAGTTTAATTTACAAAAATAATAAAGATTCCCACATTGAATTAACACAGTTTGTTTTTGTTCATCATAGACATGTCATATAGGGATTAAGGTTTCTTCAAAACAATATTCTTGATTCTCATAAGCTGCTGCTTTCACTAAACTTTACAATGTTACTGCATGAAAATGAGTAACACTGGTTCTAATATGAAATTTTTGCTTATTAGAAGGTTTTGGACACATAGTGATCACCAATTCAGTGTGTATACCTCTTACAATATCTGAGTAGATAGAATGAGACTAATAAATTGGCAGTTCAAGTCAGTAGCTGTAATGTCCATATGATTCAAAAGGTATTTTTGTTACAATATTAGTTTATTTCCTTCTATCTTAGGGGAGTGCCTTGTAAACACAAATCAGATACCTGACATTGAAGTACAATGAATTATGAGAATTTAATGATCATCACTACACTTAAAGCAGTTCTGTTTTTACACTGTTGCTTTTCTTTAAACTTCCAGGACACAGCCATCTGTGCTGGTACATGCCTTGAATTCCAGCACTTGTGGAGGAAGAAGGAGGCAGATCTGTGTGATTTTGAGGTCAGGCTGGTCTAACAAGCAAGTCTAAGTAAGTCACAGATACCCAGAAAAAAAAAATCTATTTCAAAAACAGAAAATAAAAAGCAGCCAATAAACAAACAAACAAACAAAACACACCAAACTTCCAGGACACATTAGAATTTAAGATTTATGTCTGTATCAACATGCACATAAAGTTACCTTTTATTACTTGTAGAACTTTGAAAATGTTCTTCAATATTATGGTTATCCCAATTGTAGCCTAAAATATAGTACCAGAAAATATATATTATTGGAAATATCATGTTAGTATTAAGGCAAAACTTAAATCACTATCTTCTGTGACCCTCAGAACCATGCCTGATTTATTTACCTCATTCCTCCTCATTCTTAATTGGAATTGCAGAAGAGGATCCATAACAAAGTAAAAGTTGTCTCTTTATTTTAAAAGTGAAAGAAAAATTGCAGTCTTACCTATAGCAGTGAGGTTTTCACAGGTCTCTAGCATCACATCTTTATAGAGTTGCTTCTGGGAAGGTTCCAGCAAGGCCCACTCTTCTTGGCTGAATTTCACATGCACATCATCGAAGGTCACCGAATTCTAAAATATGCCATACATTTGTACAACAGAAACAGTGGCAACAATATAATTTATACTTCATTGTCAATATAAACATATAATTCTACTGCTTCTTCAATTTATTTTCTGACACAGAAGTGCAAATGTTATACAGTTGGGTGCTGTGCATGATGTGAAGTAGGGGAGATCAAAAAGCCTAAAGGTTAGATTGAAAAAAAAAAAGAAAAAAAAACGTAGGCGTGCTTCAAAACCTGTGTTTCATCAGTTTGTAAGTCATGAATATAAAGTAGCTATTAGTTGGGTTCTTGATCAATCTATGAATCATCTTCAGTTACTTGGGTGAGTAGGTCAGGGCCCTGTCATGAGACAGGTGGAAGGACAAAACACAGTCATGATATTTTATATAGCAACAAATGAGATGTGTTGATCAGGGGACACTGAACAGATGGGTAGCATCAGTCAAAAGACAACATGGTACTGAATATTATGTTTTGACCAGGGCTCAGGGATGTGACATATCAGTATGTGAAGAGGGGGGCTCATATATTTGTGGAAGGGAAAGTGGACTACAGTGAATACATGGATAAAAATAATGTGAGTGGAAGCAAAAACAATCATAGCCAATAATATCATATTTCTGAGTGACCAGACAAAAGAAAAGGAATAGAACACATGATTATTCTTTGATCATTGTTTTGTATATCCTCCTTACTAAATAATATTGTCTATAGATTAAAAATGAAGATTAAAACTTTTCTATTAAAAAAAGAAGTGTTAATGTTATCACTAAGTCATTTTAGAAGAAAACGGATTAACAAGTTTTAACTGTATAATATCTGAACTTCTTGAAGAAGATATAGCTTTGGAATAGACATGGCAATTAATGTGGACAAAGACAAACAGAGAGAAGAGTGTGAAATAGAGAGACAGAGACAGAGACATAGAGACAGAGACACACAGAGAGAGAAATGAACAGATGAACAATACTAAGTACAGATCAGAGAAATTTATTAACTGTTACTAACTACAAAAAATGGTGGACAAGCTGGGTGTATTCTGTCATGCCTTCAATTCCATCACTCAGGAGGCAGATGCAGGTGTATCTTATTGAACTGGATGTCAGCATTATCTATTCAAAGAGTTCTAGGACAGCCAGATCTATATAGTAAGACAGAGCCTCCCCTAATAGTCAATCAAACACAAAATATTGAAAGAACTCAGAGGTCTTTACTGAAGCTTTTACAAGGAATTATACATTCACTCCTGTTGTATATTTATTTTCCAGAAATCTGCACTGCTCCAGCTTAAACTGCAACATGAATGATATCTTACTAAAAGGGAATGCATGTTTAAACAGCTAAAAATAGAAAGATGAAAATATTAACAATGTAAATAATGATCATAACTAAGCAACATAAAACAGGAGAGATGGCTCAGCAGTGAGGAGTTCTTGCTGCTCTTTCAAATAATTGGGCTCAATTGTCAATGATTACCTGGGACCCACTACTATCAATTTCTATAAGTTCATGAGTTCTGAAGAAATGTTCAGACTACTGTGAGGATTAGGCACACAAGAGATGCATATTCATGCATACAATCAAAATACTCATATTCAGTAAAAATTAAAAATAGATCCCAGTTGGGCCGATTGCACACTGTGTCTGATAAGCTGGGTAGAAGAGACTGCACAGTGACCAATAGTTGGATCTGTGGGCCCCCAAACACCACTGACTGCGTTTCCAATGTAAGAAGAAAACCAATGATGAGGGAAAAAACTGGGTCCAACCTCAGAGCACCTAGCTAATCTCTGGGAAAGTTCCTGGGATGTTGCAGTAGGAATGAGGTTTTCAAACAAATGAACCCAAGAAGCAAGCAGGAGTAGCTATTCTAATATCTAATAAAATAGACTTTCAACCAAAATTAATTGAAAGGGATGAGGAAGGGGGGAATCCAAGATGGCGGTGCCAGGAGGACATTGTGTCTGAGGAGTAGGACAGCAATGTTGGTACAGCAACTAAAAGACTGAACTCTGAGCCCTAAAACAACAGTGATCCTGTTTCTCAGGTGAGAGGAAACTCCACGGTGTGGGAGTCAGTCAGGTCCACTCTCAGGTCACTCAGCGAGAACCCGGAAGATATCCCGGGTTGCAGGATACACCTTTGTGTCCTGATAACCTTTCCAGACTAAATTATGTTCTCCAGGGCTCAGAGACTGGGAGCCCAGTCTAGAAAAGCAAAAGGGAAGAAGAAAGCAGGACTGACCTCAGGTCACCCAGTCTATCACTGGAAAGGTCCTGCAGACTGGTGGGTGTACAGCTGTCAGGCCTAAGTGTGCCTCCAGCTGCTAGTCCTGCATGCCCTACTCTCCATCACAGAACTGTGTGCCACAGGACACTAGAGGCTGGGTTTCCCTGTCTGGAGAAAACCCCATAGGCAGGGAAACAGCAGGTCCCAGATTAGAGAACTCAGCCAACTCCCCCCACACACACTACAACTACCATACACAGAAACATTCTTGGAAAAGTTCTCAGCTCCTTTCCCAGTCACCTGCTTGGACCATCATTGGCAAGTGCCTATGCATTCTACACACCACGTCAAACACCACAGACTGAGTCTTCCTATTGGAAGAAAACCCAAAGGTGGGGGAAATATCTGGCCCTACCTCAGGACACCTAGCTCCAGAAAAGTTTCTGGTTATCCACAGGATCCATACTCTAGCCTCCTGCTGTACACATGAGAGTGGTGCTCACCTACCACTGATTACCTCTTGGGTACTGGGGCACAAAGCTCCAAACCCAAACCTACAGAAGCCTGGGATCCCTGAGATCAACCCCCAGATACTGATCCAAAGGAGAACAACCAATTTTCCCTAACTAAACTGACCAAACCACAAGACACCCAGATTACAGCTGCAGCTCACTAAATTTACAGCAAGAAACCCAGCAGCAGGACAGCTGTCTCCAGGACTTCTCTGGGTAAGAGGATAGCCCCCTTTACTAACAAAGGCAACAATTACTACTCAGGTCTGTATGCCAGAGATGAGCTGTGTCAATTCCTGAAAAACACCTGTCATTCAGTGACCATACCTAAAAAATGGAGGAGAGCTCCTTTGGGAAAAATCATCTTCCTGCCAAGGGGATTAGACCCACCACAGAATTCCAGGAAGTACCAGAAACTAACACGCAACACCTAAGATATCCCAATGGGTAGAGGCCAGTGTAAAAGCTCAATCAACAAAAGACAAAGCAATATGGCATCTCCAGAACCCAGTTATTCAGGAGCAAGCAGCCCTGGATACCCCATCATAAAGACAATTTCAGGCCAATATCCCTTATGAACATTGATGCAAAAATACTCAACAAAATACTTTGCAAACCCAATACAAAAACACATCAAAGATGTCATCCACTACAACCAAGTAGGTTTCAGGCGAGGTATGCAGGGGTGGTTCAATATGCAAAAATCCATCGATATGATCCACCATGTTAACAAATTGAATGACAAATAAACACATTATAATCTCCTTAGTTGCTGAAAAAGCATTTGAAAAAAAAATCCAGCATCCATTCATGTTTAAAGTATTGGAGAGATCAGGGATAAAGGGCACATACCTAAACATACTAAAGGCGATATACAGCGATATAAATGGAGAGAAACATAAAGCAATCCCACTGAATTCAGTGACAAGGCAAGGCTGCCCCCTCCCTCCATATCTCTTCAACATAGTTCTCGAAGTCCTTGCTAGAGTAATAAGATAATTAAAGAAGATCAAGGGGATAAAAATGGGAAAGGAAGAAGTCAAAATATCACTATTTGCAGATGATATAATAATATACCTGAGTGACCCCCAAAATTCTACGAGGGAACCCCTAAATCTTACAAAAACTTTCAGCAATGTGGCTGGATACAAAATTAACTCAAAAAATAAGTAGCCCTCCTGTATACAAAAGACAAAAGTGCTGAGAAAGAAATTAGGTAAACAACAACCTTCACAATAGTGAAAAAGGGCATAAAGTACCTTCGTGTGACCCTAACCAAGCAAGTCAAAGACTTGTTTGAAAAAAATTCAAGTCTCTAAAGAAAGAAATAGAAGAAGGTATCAGAAGATGGAAAGATCTCTCATGCTCATGGCTTGGCAGAATTAACATAGTAAAAATGGTCCCCTTACCAAATGCAATCTACATATTTAATGTAATTCCCATCAAATTACCAACACAAATCTTTACAGACCTTGAAAGAAAAATTGCCAACTTCATATGGAATAACAAGAAACCCAGAATTGCTAAAATAATCTTCCATAATAAAAGATCTTCTGGAGATATCTCCATCCCTGATCTCAAGCTGTACTATAGAGCAACAGTAATAAAAACTGCATGGTACTTGCATAGACACCAACTAGTGGATCAACGGAATTGGATAGAAGTCTCAGAAATACACCCACACACTATGGACTCCTGATTTTTGACAAAGATGGCAAAACCATATAATGGAAAAAAGATAGCATCTTCAACAAAAGGTGCTGGTCTAAATGGATGTCTATATGTAGAAAAATGCAAATAGATCCATATTTATCACTCTGCACAAAACTAAAGTTCAGGTGGATCAAAGACATCAGTATAAACCAGACATACTAACACTGTTAGAAGAAAAAGTGAGGAAGAGCCTTGAACTCATTGGAACAGGAGACAACAATAAATAAATGGGACCTCATGAAACTGAAAAACTTCTGAAAGTCAAAGGAAACTGTTGTCAAAACAAAATGACTGCCTGCAGATTGGGAAAGGATCTTCACTAACCCTATATCTGACAGAAGGTTAATATCCAGTATTTATAAAGATTTCAAGGAGTTAAACACCAACAAATCAAGTAACCCAAATTAAAAAAAAAAAAGGGGTACAGAGCTAAACAGAGAATTTTCAATAGAGGAATATAGAATGGCAGAGAAACACTTAACGAAATGTTCAACATTCTTAGTCATCAGGGAAATGCAAATCAAAACCACCCTGAGATTTCACCTTACACCCATCAAAATGACTGAGACAAATAACTCAAGTGACAACTCATGCTGGATAGGATTTGGAGAAAGGGGAACCCTCCTTCATTGCTGGTGGGAATGTAAACTTATACAACAACTTTACAAATCAACCTAGCACTTTCTCAGACAATTAGGAATAGCGCCACCTAAAGATCCAGCTATACCACTCCTAAGCATATATCCAAAAGGTGCTCAAGTATACAACAAGGACATCTGCTCAACTATGTTTGTAGTAGTTTTATTTGTAATAGCCAGAAGCTGGAAACAGCACAGATGGCCCTCAGTTGAGGAATGGATACGGAAATTGTGGTATATCTATACGATGGAATATTACTCAGCAATGAAAAACAAGGAAAACATGAAATTTGCAGGTAAATGGTGGGAAGTGGAAAATATCATCCTGAGTGAGGTATCCCAGAAGCAGAAAGACTCACAGGGCATATACTCACTCATAAGTGGATATAGTATATAAAATATAGGATAAAAATACTAAAATCTGTACACCTAAGGGAGTTAATCAGGAAGGAGTATGCTGGCTAAGATGCTGAAACCCCATGCAGAAAGGCAAAGATGATGGGAATCAGATGAGGGAGAATACATAGGACAGGAGCCTACCACAGAGGGCCTTTGAAAGGCTCTACCCTGCAGGGTATCAAGGCATATGCTGAGACTCATAGCCAAACATTGAGCAGAGTACAGGGACTCTTATGGAAGAACTGGGAGATAGTAAACCTGGAGAGGACAGGAGCTCCACAAGGACAGTAACAGGTTCAAAAATTCTGGGCACAGGGGTCTTTTTTGAAACTGATATGCCAGCCAAGGACCACTCATGGAGATGGCCTGAAACCCCTGCACAAAAAGGTAGCCTATGGCAGTTCAGTATCCAAGGGTGCTTCATAGTAATGGGGACAGGGACTGTCTCTGACAGGAACTCATTGGCCTGCTCTTTGATCACCTCCCATTGAGAGGGGATCAGCCTTGCCAGGCCACAGAAGAAGACAATGCAGCCACTCCTAATGAGACCTGATAGACTAGGATCAGAGTGAAGGGGAGGAGGACCTCCCTTATCAGTGGACTGGGAAAGGGACAGGGGTGGGAAAGATGTAGGGTGGGATTGGGAGGGGAGGAAGGAAGGAGGTACAGGGGGGATACAAAGTTAATAAACAGTTATTAATAAAAATTTAAAAAGAACACAATAAAATGTTGAAAGATTTTTTTAAAAACTATGTGGTTACACATAGTTTCAAACTATGAAAATATTGCCTGATATCAGTTATTGCTCCTAAATAAAAATAAATAAATAAATAAATAAATAAATAAATAAATAATGAGGAAGAATACTTCATACTCAACAAGGGAAAATTCCACCAAGATGGCATCTGTATTCTGAGCAACAATGCCCCAAATACAAGGACACCCACATTTGTAAAAGAAACATTAATAAAGCTTAAAGAACATATCAATTACCATACATTAATAGTGGGAGAGGTCAACATGTCACTATCATCAAGGGACAGAGTAATGGAAAAGGACTTAAACTGAGAGATAATGACACAAATGAATGTCATGAATCAAATGAACCTAACAGATATCTAGAGAATTTTTTAACCCAAACAGAAAAGAAACTATCTTCTTTCAGCACCTCATGGACCCTTCTCCAAAACTGACCATACAGTAGGTCACAAACCAGGCCTCAACAGGTACAGCACGATTGAAATAATATCTTGTATCCCATCAGACCATGATGGACTAAAGATGGACCTCAACAATAACAGAAATAACAAAAAGCCTACACACACGTGGGAACTGAATAACTCCCTACTCAATGAAATCTAGGTCAGGGAAGAAATGAAGAAAGAACGTCCTACAATTCAATGAAAATGAAGGTACCTCATACCCAAACTGCAATGAAAGCAGTCCTAAGAGGAGTTTTAATTGCACTAAAGGCCTTCATAAGCTATTGGAGACATCCCATACAAGCAACTGAATGGCACACTTGAAAGCCCTAGAAAAAGAAGCAGACACACTCAACAGGAGTAGACTGCTAGGACTAACCAAACTCAGGGCTGAAATCAATAAATTAGAAACAAAGAGAATCAACAAAACCAAGAGCTAGTTCTTTGAAAAATCAAATACATAGACAAACTCTTAGTCAAACTAAGTAAATGGCAGAAAGACACTATCCAAATCAACAGTCTGAAAGAGAGAGAGATAACAGACACTGAGAAAATCCAAAGAACCATTAGATCTTATGTCAAAAACCTATATGCCACATAATTTAAAAATCTAAATGAAATATACAATTCTCTTGTTAGATTCCACTTACCAAAGTTGAATCAAAATCAGGTAAAGATATTAAATAGTCTTTTACTGCCTAAGGGAATAGAAGCAGCCATCTAAATACTTGCAACCAAAAAAAGCCAAGAGTGAGATGATTTCAGAGCAGAATTCTACAAGACCATCAATGAAGAGTCAATATTGATATTCTTCAAATTATTCCACAAAATAGAAATGGACACAACATGACCAAACTCCTTTTGTAAGACCACAGTCACCTTGATAAATCCTCAAAGATCCCCAAAAAGAAAGAGAACTT
Organism: Meriones psammophilus; assembly: GCA_036365155.1. Classification (NCBI taxonomy): domain Eukaryota; kingdom Metazoa; phylum Chordata; class Mammalia; order Rodentia; family Muridae; genus Meriones; species Meriones psammophilus. Next base: position 29,609 of record JAEOAE010002986.1, read on the forward strand.
CAGACCAATCTCTTTTATGAACAATAATGCAAAAATACTCAATAAAATAATCGCAAACCAAATCCAAGAACATATCAAACATATCATCCGCCATTACCAAGTAGGCTTCATCCCAGGCATGCAGGGATAGTTCAATATAGGGAATCTTAATCTGTCATATAAACAAATTGAAAAAAAACAAAACAAAACAAAACAGGATCATTTCGTTAGATGCTGAAAAAACATTTGACAATATCCAACAGTTATTCTTGTTTAAAGTCTTGAAGAGACTGGGGACAGAGGCACAGATCTAAAAATAGTAAAGACATTATACAGCAATCCTATAGCTAACATCAAACTAAATGGAAAGAAAGTTAAATCAATTCCACTGAACTCAGGGACAAGACAAGACCACACAGTCTCTCCAAATCTCTTCAGTACAGTACTCAAAGTCCTATCTGGGGCAATAAGACAACTAAAGGAGATCAAGGGGATACAAATTGATAAGGAAGAAGTCAAAGTATTGCTATTCACATATATGACAGTCTATAAAAGTGACCCCAAATATTCTACTCTAGGGAACTCCTACACTTGAAAACACTTTATCAAAGTGGTTGGATATAAAGTTAACTAAAAAAAAAATCAGCAGCACTGCTGTATGCAAAAGACAAATGGACTGAGAAAGAATTAGGAGAACAACACCCTTCACAATAGGCAGGAAAAAAAAGAAACATAATGTATCTTGGAGTTGTCCTCAACAAGCAAGTGAAAAACCTTCATGAAAAACAAAACAAAACAAACAACTTTAAGCCTCTGAAGAAAGAAATTGAAAAAGATACCAGAAGAGAGAAATATCTCTCATGCTCATGGGTCAGTAGGATCAACATAGTAAAAATTGCTATCATACCAAAAACAATCTATGTATTAAATAATATTCCCATCAAAATATCAACACAATTCCTTAAGGAACTTGAAAATAAATTTTCAGCTTCATATGGAAAAATAAAAAAGCCAGAATAGCTAAAACAGTCCTGTATTATAGTAGACCTTCAGTAGGTATCACCATCCCTGATCTCAAGCTCTACTATAAATCAATAGTAATAAAACTGCACGGTACTGTAATAAAAACAGAATGGTGGATCAATGGAATTGAAGTGAAGAACCATAAATAAACCCACACAGCTATGGCCACTTGATTTTTGGGAAAAAAGTCAAAACCATGCAATGGAAAAAGGAAAGACAGATCTTCAATAAATGGTGCTGGTCTAACAGGAAATCTACATGTGGAAAAGTGAAAATAGATCCATATTTATCACCCTGCACTAAAATAAAGTTCATGTTGATCAAGGACCTCAACATAAAAGCAAATACACTAAATCTGTTAGAAATAAAAGTGGGAAAGAGCCTTGATCTCATTGGCATAGAAGATAACTTCCTCAACGAAAAACACCAAGAGCACTGGCTCTAAGATCAAGAATTAATGAATAGGATCTCATGAAACAAAAAGCTTCTATGAAGCAATGAACTCTGTCAATAGAAAAAATGACAGCCTACAGCCTGACAAAAGATCGTCACCAACCCTACATACAACAGAGAGGGCTAATAAACAAGATATATAAAAAGCTCAAGAAATTTAACTCCAGCAATCCAAATAATCCACATTAAATCTGGGGTACAGAACTAAACAGAGAATTCTCCACAGAGGAATATCAAATGGTGGAGATTAAATGCTCAATATCTGTAGTCATCATGGGAATGCAAATGACATTCCATCTTAAACCCATCATGGCTAATGTCAAAAGCTGAAGTGACAGCAAGCTAGTGAGAATGTGGAGAAAGAGGAACACTCCTCCATTGCTAGTAGGAGTGCAAACTTATACAACCAGTATAAAAATCAATCCGATGCTTTCTCAGACAATTGGAAATAGTGTTACTTCAAGACCCAGGTCTACCATTCCTGGACATATATCAAAAAATGCTCCACCATTCAACAAAGATATTCGCTCAAGTGTGTTCATAGCATCTATATTCATAATAGCCAGAATAGGGAAACAAACTACATGTCTCTCAAACGAACCATTGTTTTACAGAAATTGTGGTACATTTACACAGTGCAATGCTACTCGGGTATTTAAAAAATAAAAAGGAAACCATGAAAATTTCAGGCAAGTGATGGAACTAAAAATGATCATCCTTAGTGAGTTATTCCAAAACCAGAAAGACATGCACGGTATATGCTCATTTGTAAATTGATAATGGCCATAATATAGGATAAACATACTACAATCTGCAGACCTAAAGGAGCTAAATAAAAAGGAGGACCCTATGGTGGATCCTCAATTCTCATGCAAAAGTGCAAATAGAATCGACACCAGAAGTGACTGAGAGGGAAGAGGATGAGAACCTAACATACATATCCCCCGAAAGACTCTGCCCAGCAGTGGTTCGAAGCAGATGCTAAGATTCACAGCCAAACTTTGGGTAGAGGACAGGGAATCATAGGAAAGAGTGGGAAGATAGAATGTAGAAAGACCCAGAGCTGGCAGGACCTCCATAAGAAGACCAACAAGGACAACAAATCTGGGCCCATGGGGACTTGGAGAGATTGATGCACCCACCAAAGACCATTCACGAAGAGGAACCAGACCCCTACTCAGATGTAGCTGATAGGCAGGTCAGTCTCCATGTTCGATCCATAGTAAGGGGAGAAGGTGCTGGCTTGACATGGACTTTGTTGTCTGCTATTTGATCATTTCCCTTGGTGGGGGGGCATTGCTATGCCACAGAGGAAGAGGATGCAGGAAGTTGTAGTGAGACTTGATAGGCTGGGTTCAGATGGTAGGAGAGGAAGGTTCCCTGTATCTGAGGTATAGGAAGTGGGATAAGGAGGAAAGAAGAATGGAGGGTGAGACAAGGAAGAGTCGAGGTAGAAGATTACAATTGGGATGTTAAGTGGATAAATTATTTTTTAATTTAATTAATTCATTTATTGCAATGTGTTCACTTTGTATCCTTGCCATAGCCCCCTCTCTCATCTCCTCCCAGGCCCACCGAACCTCCTTCTTCTGCCCCTATGCCCTTTCTCTAGTCTCCTAATTGGGGAGGAATTCCTTCCCTTCTAGCTTATCAGGTCTCATCAAGGATGGCTGCATCATCTTCCTCTGTGGCTTTGCAAGACTGCAACACTCAGGAGGAGGTAATCAAAGACTCGAGTTCATGTCAGAGAATAAATTAAAAAAAAAAAACAAATTTAAATTAAAAATAAATTAAATGGGAATAAAACAAACAAATAAAATTAAAAAAAAAACAAATACAACAGGTAAGGAGAGTGTCACAAACCCACAATTCAATGACTCAGAAAGCTCAGATAGTGTTAGTGTCATCATTAAATGCCATCCTAAGAAATTAAATATACTCCCTGCCAAATTTCAAATGCAAGATGTTGATGAAAATCAACACAATAGCCTATGCTTACATATACAAAATAAAACAAAATAAATACCTAAAACCATATATTCCATGCTCAGCAGCCAATGATGGTGATGTTGATGCCAGGCATGTTGGCCTACATTTAAGCCCAACACTCGACTGGAGTTAGAGCTGGAAGTTCAAAACCAGCCTGTCTATATACAAACTTTGAGGAAACATCCAGGAACTCTGGGACATTATGACAACACACAACATGCTGATAATCAGATTAGAAGAAGAAGGATGAGATCAAAGGTCCAGAAGACATTTTCAACAAAATCATACAAGAAAAATTTCTTAACCTAAAGCTGTCTATCAAGGCACAAGAAGCATACAAAATACCAAAGACACTGGACCAGAAAAGAAAGTCCTCTTACCAGAGAATAATCAAAACTCTAAATATACAGAACGAAGAAAGAATATGAAAAGCTGCAACTGAAAACAAACAAACAACCAAAAAAAAAAAAAAACCAAAAACAAACTAACCAACCAATCAGATAAACCAAAACAAACAAAAACCTACCAAAAAAAAAAAAAAAGGCAGATCTATTGGAATTAATCCTGTATTCTCAGTAAAAATGCTAGAAGTTGAAGGGCTTAGACAGAGTGCTTCTGACTCTAAAAAACTGCAGAAGCCAACACAAATTACTAACTATGCCCAGAAACTTTCAATCACCAAATGGGGAAAATAAGATGTTCCATAAAAAGGTCAATTTTAAATAATATGTATCTTTAAATACAGCCCCACTCAAGGTGCTAAAACCACCACCACCACCAAAATAACAATTACTGTTCAATGATATCTCTTAATAACATCAACCCAAATTCACCAATAAAAAGACACCAACAAAATTGATGATAAAATAGAATCCACCCTTCTTCTAAAAACAACAAACACAGCTTCACATCAAGATAGACATTATCTCAAGGTAAAGGGTTGGAAAAAGATATTCTAAATAAATGGACTAGAGTATCAAGCTTGTATAGCAATTTTAATAGTTAACGAAATAGTTTTCAAAAAGAGCTAATCAAAAGGTGGCAAAAGACATGACATATTAAAATAAAACATCCAGCAATATAATATTTCAATACTTAATATCTATGCTCCCAACCTAAGAGCTCCCAAGTTATAAAAGAAACACTTCTGCATCTTGCATTACATCCGGGCCCTCATAAACTGATAGGGAAAGACTTCAATATATCACTCTCACCAATGGACAGGTCCTCCTGACCAAACTAAACAGAGAAATGCTCCAGCTAACTAACATCATAAAACCAAATATACCCAAATGATGTTTACAGAACATCCACCCAAGCACAAAAGATTATTCCCTCTTCTCAGCACCTCATATACTATTCTCCAAAATTGATGATATACTTGAACAGTAGAAGTATCAAAATATGTAAGAAACTTGCAATAATTCCATGAAATGAATACATAACATATCAAAACTCATAGTACACAATAGAAATGTTGACCATTAGACAGTTCATAGCACTAAGTACATTTAGAAAAAAAATCAGCAAGATCTCTTACTAGCAACTTAACAGCACACCTAAATACTGTACAACAAAAAGAAGTAAACATAACTAAAAGGAGTAGACAATGAGAAACTGTTGAACTGTGTCTTCACAGGTAAAACTAAATGTCTCCACAGGAAAGGAATGGTGGATCCTATCAAAATTGATAATGATTAGATTTGAATAGTAGAGATCCCCTGCATAAGCAGAGGTAACTGTTCATCAGACAGTTTGGTCATTGAGTCCACACAAACTTATAAAGACTAGTGTTTTCTTCTTAAATAAAAATGGAAACATTTGTTGTTTCATATTAAAAACAGTTAAGAGGTTTAAATGTTTTAAGTAAATTCAAAGTTATAACCTTCTTTGAGATGGAATAATTTGGAGTGAATATAAAATTTTTGAGCAGTGTGGTGATAAACAGTGCCTTTAATCCCAGCAGAGACAAGCAGTTCACTATTAATTAGTTGTTTTCTAAACTCAGGAGTTACAATGACAGGGTGTTGGTGGTTCATAGCCTTAATCCCAGCATTTGGGAGGCACGTGCCTTTTACATACCACCTGGGAGGCAGAGGCCGGCACATACGAGATTTCATTTAAAAGCTACATGTAGAAGACAGGCTGAAAATCAAAGTGAATGCCCTTTATTATCTAGAAATAAATAAACTTTAAGGTATATTTGTAAACTTTCAAAGATTTTTTAACTTTAATTGAGATATTATAATTTTTCTATTTACAAAAATCCATTTTGCCCTATAAAAAAATAACATGCCTAAAAAGGTAGGATCCTCTCCCCTGAATTAGGGATGGGGCAGGGTTTTGATTTAATCTTTTCAGGAGAGTAAAATCTTCCAACTAACGAATATGGAGACAACTGGACACATGAAACTTATGAAAAAAATGACAGATCACCAAGAAAAAATGTCAAAAGAGAAGGAGTAAACTGGCCAACTGGTATCACTCACCTTCATGTTGTCTCTTCTGCCTTCTACAGACATAGTGCAAATTGTCTTTATGTGATTGCTAAAGAACAATCCAAAATCTCTATCTCATATCAGAAAAGCCACCTGGTAAGAAACAGCAGAAAACAGAAAAATAAGGGATGATTCTATTGTCATGAATCTCATAATCTTCTGGCATGATGTAACTTCTGTACTTACAACAAACTTCAATAATCAAGAATGTGTACAGTGTTTGCGAAAGAATGAGGGGGTGAGAGAAAAAGCCAAAAACATAAGCCTAAAATATAGCCAAGTTTACATGAAAAGACCTAAGGACACTCTAACATGAAAAATGTGCACTGGACCAGAGATACCTTTGATTGTTTACTTAATAGATATCAAATAAACACAGATTTCACAAATCACACAAGACAAACTCAAAGTGACACCTAAACTGTTATATTTATGACTCTCCATCTACTACTAACCTCCTTTCCAGGGAGTCCTTTTTCTCTGGAAGTGGAAAATGGAGGTGATCATAAAGATAAGCTATGGCTTGCAGGCCCTCATGTCCCCTTCTGGGTTCAGGCACATCCCAGCCCTTGCCAACACTCACACACAGAACAATGATGGAGAATAATTTAATATGTTTCCTGATGCATGGATTATGTCACAAGATGTGGAATCTGCCCTATCCACTTACCTAAAACCAGACACACCTGACAAAATTCTGCATCTCTGAAATTCATTTTATACCCTGGAATTTAATTTCTCTAATGCATGCCATTGTGCCTGGTGGTAGATGCAAGGTAAAAAAATAAGTAAAAAAAAAACAAATAATCAATTATTGCTGAAGGATGATCATCACAAACTTTTTTCTTCCAGTTTCAAAACTATTTGTAAAATTTGTTACACAAAACTATGTGTGGAATACAACATTCATCATTTCTAGAAATGAGACCTTCAGTTTTCTAATCTGTCCACTGCAAAACCAATGCCTGTGTGTGCACACTAGATAGTGATATTATAAGCACCATGACTTTCTACTGCCCAGGCTGCAAAGTCCTCACTTCTCTGGTCATTCAACACTCAGGAAAGGAAAGGTCGAAGGCCAAGGGTCTCTGCCGAGATCATCACATGGAGACCAACAGAACCACAACCTGAACCACAATCTGAACCACAGTCCATCTCATTCAAAACAGATCAGGCTGTGAGAGCTCAGCAGCCTGCTCTTCCTGGCCTGAGGACAATGGCCCCACACTCAGCATGACATGGCCTCTAGTCTCACTCACAGCTCTTTGGAGCTACATCAGAGGAAATTCCCAGAACAAACCCATAAACTACTCCCCACTATTGCTCCTGACTGCTAGGCCTGCCCAGAGTCCCACATTAGCTTGCACAATAAAGCCGAGTCTCAGGAAAGTAGTAGCTCCTCTACCAGTGAATCAAAGATCAAATGATGCAGATAACAGAGGCATTCTAGCTTTGCCCTAACCCCTATGGGCACACATTCTTTTATAACACAGTGTTGTTATAAAAGAATAAAAATCCCAATTATTTGATTTTAAAACATGATAGTGCAGAGAGGCAGAGAAAACACCCATCTGACCCTGCTACTCACCTCACCTCCAAGAGGAAAAAGCCCCCAAAGCTCACCAGTTCAGAATACAACTCAGGGGGAATAGGCCAAAAGAACCCAAGGCCAAAGGCTTTCTAGCTCAAAGCTCAAAAAGCCCCAAATCTACCAAGCTAAACCTCCTTCCACTTTTACACTCTGTCTTAAATACATTTCAGCTGAAAGTTCCACTGACTCTTTAATCCCTGTCAGCTGGTTTCTTGCTTTGCCTCTTGACCCAGGGTTAACATTGTTTAATTCTGTGCACAGAGAGCTTTTGAATTAAAGGTATGTTCTAGGGCTGATGGAACCATACCATAATTACCTGTTTTCAATAAACAGAAATTCTTGGAATTAAGGGTGTGTTAGGGCTCACCCACACCAAACAAAGCACAGGTTTTTATAGTTCACAATATAAGAGATCACACTGCGATCAAATTCCACTTTCCCAGGGCCCCTAATCATCTTCCATGATACAGGTCATTTATGTTGCACATTCCATTACACGATCAGTGTCCAGTGCAGTCACCTCTACCTCATAGGTGGGAAGTCCTTCAGCCAAACTTCAGTCAAAGACAAACAGTAACAACCATTAAAGAAACACATGGCCATGAATTTGAAAGCAAGTAGTTAATGGGAGCTCAATGAAAACAAGAAATAAAACAAAAAGTATATGGCTGTACCTAGGAATGTTGGAATAGAAAGTTTATTATAGATAGACGAGAGAACATAGTCAGACACAGGGAAATCTGGGACAGTCTAAAGTTGACATGACCCTGAGCTATGTGAGATGAGAGGAGAGAGGGAAGTGGAGAGCCAGAACACAGAGCCAGGAGGAAAAATGATAAATGAAAAAGACCAGGTAACCAAAACGGTTAGAATACATAAGGAAGGACAGCAGGGAGGAGGGCAGCTCAACTCCTGGGCTAAAATTTGTGTTTGACACTCATACCTTGTTACAGGTAAGGACTGAGGGATACTTGGAGAACCTGACAGCCACGTCTGCTTTGATTGTTAAGTAGCCACCTTAACCATTCATCCCAGCATTTGAGACGTAAGAGTAGAGAGGAATAAGAAGCTTGAAACGATTTCATTATAATCTCAAAAATTATTTTTAAAAGTTGAAAATGGCTTTATGGTCCAATATTCTTCAGGGAATTCAAGTATATATTAGAGCACACAAAGTATTATTCACACCTTTTTTCTTTGTGCATTTTCAAATGAGGGAGGGAAAAAGCATTCCTGTTAGGCACTACCACCCCACTTTGTCCAGATCTTCTGTGTTTATGAACTAGTGTAACTGTACAAATTTGCTTTCCAGAAACAAGTGCAGCAATTAATCCATATTCTTGATTCTCTTTGTGTATGACTCCCAGCCCTAAGTGTACAATTTTCACTTTTACTGACCATCTAAAATTGATCACCTGACTCATTGCCATCTTCGCTCCTCCACCTCCCTTTCTGTGTTGTGACAACACCAACTTCAAAGTAGGTCATGAACTCAGTTCTTACACAGGTTCCCTCTTTATTTGTAATCACCCACCTCCAAGCAAACAAACAAACAAACAAAACCCAAAGAGGTCAGTGGACACTCATTAACTGATCTCTTTTACTTCACACTGACCAGTCAGGGCCCACCTGAAAAGAGTTGAAGGATTATGTTCTAGGCACTGGGTAGTAGAAGTAGCATTCAGTGTTTAAATAAAGTATAAACTACATAACGTGAATGACTGATGTATAGGACACAATGCTTTAAACAAAAACAAAAATCAAAGTACTAGTGAAAAAGGAGTGAAATTCTTAATGACTGGGGATTATCAGAGAATATTAACTAATAAGAGACTAGAAAAATGATGCATCAACAAAAAAATTAATAATACCAACAACTGACTTTTCTAAATATTTATTTATTTATTATTATGTATACAATGTTCTGCATGCATGCACACCTGTACACCAAAAGAGGGCACTATATCTCATTATAGATGGTAGTGAGCCACCATGTGCTTGGTGGGTATTGAACTCATGACTCTTAAACTCTTAGTTGAAAAAAACACATAGGCATACAGACTTTGAAAAACACAGGCCATTCTGTGGTAGAGGGGAAGCCATTAATAAGATACTGTTTGATGTTGCCCCTGTGTCCAATATTAGCTTCCGAGACCTGTAACCTGTCAGACACAGCTTTAGCCCATAGCCTCTTTCTCAAATTTGAACTGACAGAACTGTGTCAATGAGGATTGTATATATGGGCATAGGACAGTCCCTTAATGTGAAATTCAATATTTACTGGATCAAGGTACCTGACTCAAATTGTACGCCACCAAATCTGGTCTGCTTTTATTTGCATTCATGAATTAATAAATACGTGTTGGGAATTTACAAATTAAAAAAAACATCACCCTGACACTTTTATAGACAATCCTGATGAGCAAACATGTATATCCTAGGATCCTAATCTCTAAGAGTCCTGGTTAACATACTACTTGTCTATGGAGTGTTTTACAGGCAGTCTTCCCTCAGCTAAACTCTAACTGGTACCACTAGTTTCTCAGCAATAGTAAATTCTTTACATCATCAGTTCTACTCTTCTATATCGCAGCTTGATATTGGAGTGCTCTCTGACACAGGACATACCATTTACAACCTCCACAAAATTCAAATGGATCTTTTAGAACTGAGAGAACCTACCTGACACCTCCAAACATCACCAGAAACTAGGCCTAAAAAAGGTCACCTAAAGGTCACAGAATAATGACTCTACCATAAGGTCAGCAGGAACTAGGCCATGGGTCACCATTTCCCAAAACAAGGTCATAAGATTCCATACCCAAGGAACAGCCTGAGGATAACCACAAGGATGGGAAGGTATCTTATCTCAAAGTGGGGCATTTGTTCTGAGCAGCGCACCAACGTTGAAGTAGAACATTCAATGACACAAAAAATACCTAACATTCCTGAGGCCAAGAGATAGCTTGCTCAATGTTAGTTATGTTAGCTAGCTAATCACTTTGTAAAAAGCTTGCTCTTGCTGAATGTCACCCAATTCTGTAACTGTTAAACTGGAACTTCCTGGTCCTTCCTAAAGTCCCAATCAAAACCCTGCCATGCAGCTGCTCAGGGCTCCTCTTTGATCCACTGTATTGGTGATGATGGAGAGACCCAGCTTAAGCCCAAATAAAACTCTTTGCTCTTGCATATGTGGTCCAGCTCCTGGTGATCTTTGGTGACCCTAAAATCTGGTCATAACATATGGGTTCTCATATTGGATTCCCAAGTCTACCAAGCACCCCTGGCACTTGGGGCTGAACAATAGGCACTAAGTGAGCATTCTGTTTGTGTCTGTCTGCGTCTTTCTCTGTGTTTCTCTAGTTTCCCTTTTAGGGCCTTGGGGCAAAATTTGTAATCTGTGCGTTCAGAAAGGTTAGAGCTGATGCTTTGGACAACTGTGGGCCAGAGGGGGCCTGGAAGACTTTCCAGAACCCCCTCTCGAAGAGACAAATGTGTAAAGGGTTGAGCACCGAGTTTTCTGGGATCTCTGTACCTCAGAGAGGATGAATGTGCCCCTATCTGTAAAGGGTGGTAGAGTACCCAGTTTTCTGTGATCTCTGGATCATTGGACAAGGACAATGCAGGTAGCTCCTGCATCAGGGATTTGCTGATATTCTACTTTCATTTTTTTCCACTGCAAGAGTGGTGGAATCTGCTGTCTGGCTCTGTGTTATTTCCTGTTGAACAAGCAATGGGATATAGCTGTTTGTGTCTTGTTTAACTGTTTTGTCTATCACTGCCATTTTTTTTTTTTTTTTTTTTTTTTTTTTTGTCTCTGGGACTGACTGAGGACATGGGACAGAATCATTCTATCCCTCTAGACTTGATTCTTTCCCATTTCAGGGAAGCTTGAGCCATGCTCCACAAGCACCAGTGATAGTGGCGAGGAGGTGCCAAGGGATGGATACAGTATGTGGAGCCCCAGGCTTGGTACCTCTGCCAATGTTCTCTGGTCTCTGGTCTGGCAGATCTTATCCACTACTCTGGCCTTGGGTCTGGCAGAGCGTGTCCCCTGCTCTGGACTCTGATCTCACAGAGATATGCTGCTGCTGTGGTCTCTGGTCTGGCAAAGTTTGTCTGGTGCTTTGGCCTCTGGTCTGGCAGAGATCAACAGATATGTTGTTGCTCCATTCTCTGGTCTGGTTGAATGCAGGTCACCATTCTAAACTCTGGTGTAAGTGGGTTGATCCTGATTTCAGGTAGGCCATCACTAATGGAACAGGATAGAGGGCCCATAGAGAGACAGGCCACTGTTCTGAGTTTTGGGATTTTCTCCTTCTTCCATGCTCTTTGAGCACATTTTAACCAGTACATTTTTTTCCTTTGTGGTTTTGTTTGCTTGTGATGGTCTCAGTGGGCCAGTGATCAAACAACTGTGCTCCATGGTGACTTGGCCTTCCTCATGATCCCAATACTACAAGCTGGGGCACCTCTGGTCATCAGTGGGAACACATATTTCCACATATTTGGCTAGAAAGGTTCGGTTGGAGAGGTGTCTGTGTGCAGAAAATCTTGCTGGGCTCGACCTTGCTATCTCTATTAGGAAGGTGGGTGACCTGAGGTTAGCTCTGGCTTGGAACAATGACGGCCACATAATGCTTTTAGCTAAAACATATTGTAGTTATTACTATTATTATTATTATTATTATTATTATTATTTGGTTAGGGTCCCCTGTAGCCCAGCCTGGCCTTAAACTAAACAGCTATAAGATGACCTTGAATTTCTGATTCTTCTGCTCCACCTCTTATCAACTGAGCTACACTCCCAATCCCACAAACCTTTTTTTTTTTAGCCATAGGTGGCTTCAACAAGGAAGTGAACTGAACTCAAATAGGGAAGGCTTGGCTCCACTGAGCTCCTGGGTCTGAGCCTGTGTACTGGCACTGTACACAGAATACCCACCTGAGCACCTTGATATGTCACATATTTGCCTGGCTGTACTTATGAGATTGTCACCTGAGAATGAAGCCAATTCTTTTTTAGTCAAGGTCTCATACTGGCAACTAAAAGAATTTTATTAGAAAATCTTAGAAAGCACATGTATGATTGTTGTTTGAATGGGTGGGGAACCTCTGTCAATGTGCTCCCCAAAGTGCTAAAGGACGTAAGCATGGGGAATGGGGAGGGATAGATGAGGAATTCTCCATGTCTGGGTATCTACCCCTCCCCCCAGAAAGTGAGTTGCTTTACTTACTCACCAATGCAAGAAAAAAAATAGCTAGACTGCATTTGAGGTTCAAGGTTTAGAAGTGAGGCTGCAGGGGTCCTTTTGGCAATGGTTTCGAAGAACTGCATCCATTCAAGTTCAATGTTTGAAAATTCACACTGAGCAAGGAAGGCAGGGAAGGGAAGGGGAGGGGAGGAGAATAAAAAGGAGGACAGGGGAGGAACATGTTCAAACTTTTCCTGTGAAGAAAACAAAAGGAAAAAAAAAATTAATGAAGTCCCACTTTATGTATGTGTGCCCAAGAATTTTTTTATTATTTATTTAATTTTTTTGTGTTAAATATTTTTTTTAATTTTTTAAACTTTTATTAATTACACTTTATTCACTTTGTATCCCCCCATAACCCCCTCCTTCCTCCCCTCCTAATCCCACCTACTTTTCCCTTTCTTCACGAATGATCCTCCCCAAGTCCACTGATAGGGGATGTCTCCCTTTCCTTCCTTCTGATCTTAGTCTGTTAGGTCTCATCAGGAGTGGCTGCAGTGTCTTCCTCTCTGGCCTGAGATCAAAGAGCAGGCCAATCAGTTTATGTCAGAGGCAGTCCCTCTTCCCATTACTATGTAACCCACTTGGACACTAACTGTCATGGGCTACATCTGTGCAGGGGTTCTAGGTTATCTCCATGCATGGTACTTGGTTAGAGTATGAGTCTCTGGAAAGACCCTGGTGTTCAAATTTTCTCATTCTGTTGCTCTCCTTGTGGAGTTTCTATCCTCTCCAGATCTTACTATTTCCCACTTCTTTCATAAGATTCCATGTACTCTGCCCAACACTTGGCCATAAGTCTCAGCGTCTGCTTTGATAGTCTGCAGGGCAGAGCCTTTTAGAGGGCCTCTGTGGCAGGTTCCTAACTTGTTTCCTGTTTTCTTCTTTTTCTGATGTCCATCCTCTTTGCCTTACAGGATAGGGATTGAGCGTTTTAGTCAGGATCCTCCCTCTTGATTAGTTTCTTTAGATGTACAGATTTTAGTAGGTTTATCCTATATTATATGTCTATATGAGTGAGTATATACCGTGTGCCAAGAATTTTTAAGTTGTGTTTCTGTGTACATTCCTTTAATCATATTTACATATATACTCTAAACGTTTGCTGAATCATAGTGTTTCAATGTCTTTCCCACTTTTCAACTGAATTATTTTTGGGCACTAAATCTAAACCTAATTCTTATCAATATTTGGAGGTTTTACTTGTTTTGAATATGTGGTTTTATTTTCTTAGTTAACAGTGTATACACAGTCCCTTACACCAGGGTCATCATATTTGGGTCTCTAGCAAAGTAATGAAAAACAGTTAACAGTACTAAAAATGTTAAAGACTAAAATGAAAGTAACTGAGGGCATTGTACAATGATCTCAGATGCTCTTTTCAGACAGGACATTTTATGATGAAATTTTTTTTATGAGGCACAAATGCCTGTTAAGCTTCAGCCTTGTTTACAACATTCTCTTGAAAACAATGTTCAAGATTCATCCTGAAGTCATAGCATCAAATGATGTACAGAGAGGACATAGTCACCTTTGCAGATATGGTCTCGCAGGGATAAGTATGGTAGGATGCAAAGCCCAGGAAAATTTCTGAAGATATGACTTTTTCTGAGGATATGACTTCTCATAAAACCTAATGAAAATATAGATTCTTCCCAGAAAATGAACATGTACATAAAACCAACCACATATAAAACAGGTACAGAGTAAATGTCAGGAGAGGGACCAGGTTAAGAAAACTAACACCAAATAAGTATCACTGTTGCTGTATCTGGAATTTCTATCTTGTTTGGAAGGCAGAGACAGGAAGACTGTTAACCCCTGTCTTTAAGGCAGGGTATCTGCATAAAGAAAAGCAATGTTTCCCTTCTCCTGTTCCTTTTTTTCTCCTCCCCTTACTCCTCCTTCCTTACCTCCTATGTGTTAAGCAAATGTTCTACCTCTGAGTTGTATTCCTACCTTCTGTACAAAACAGGCAGAAACAGATAGTCTTTGGATATAATAAAGCCGGATGCTAAACTTCACTAAAGCTTAAAGGAGGTAACTTGTTATGGGATAAATTAAAGAGAACACAGAGAAGGCAACAGGCATAGAGGAGGCTGTCCTAGTAACAGCAGTAACAGAACAACATAAAAAGTCTTCAGGAAATGTTTTTTACAGGTGGCACAATGGCTGGCATTAACAAATAAAATGCTACATGCTTCCATCCTTTAGGTGGGAATTCTGTATTACTATCAGATTATGAAGACTTTGTTAAAGGAATTTACTATTTAAAAGGTTAATTGTCCTTCCACAGATAGTTACTGTGAATTAGGTACCTAATACTGTGCTAAGTCCTGAACACACAAAAATGATTGATGTAAACACCACTCTTTCTCTATAAGATTACAGCCTTGTGGGGTAATCCACCATAAACAAACCCATAGACCATGCATAGAAATGTATACATCACACAAATTCCACTATGAAACCTAAAGGAAAGCAAGAGGTACCTAACACCCCAGAAAGGATAAAGAACATTCATATTCAAAGGCTGAGAGATGAGAACATTTTAGTTCAGTAGGTGAAATGAAAGAATGTGAATTTGTTTGCAGTATACTAGGAAGAAAGAAATGATGATGATGATGATGATGATGATGATGATGATGATGATGATGATGATGATATTAATAATAATAATAATAGATTAAAGAAGGATGGTAGCCATCCCTCTCTGCTGCTGCTGTTCTTTTCATCCTTGCACCCTCTCATGTGACTCTATGCCCTCTAGTGGTGACGGGAGGCAACTTCTCCATCATTTCTCTTTGGAACTGTTGATGGTTTAATCAGCAGAGCCTGCAGGGCTGGTGGCCTCCAGGGAGAGCCCATGAAGGGGAGGCTCTGGCAGGGTAACTCCAGGAAGTGACCATGCTTCCTCAGCATTGTTCCAGGTGGAACTCGGAACCCTGGTTGCCAGGTAATCAGACGCCAGCAGCAGCAACACCTGCCTGGACAAACCAGCTGGTCCAGAGGAGCTGGAGAGAGGAGTCTGTACTTCTGCTTCCAGACCTCCAAAGGCTTAGGTCTCTTGGAAGCCAGCGGTGGTCGCCTGGGCCACTGCTGGAGACATGTGTTGCTCTCACTGTCACGTTTCTGGCCTGTTCCCCACCGGGAGACCAACATAATCAGGGCTGCTATGTGGTGGGGGAGCTTTCTGGTCCACTCCCACCCCCCATCCACTGTGGTCGAGGCCTGGGCAAGTGTTCCTGTTTGGTCACTGAGGAACACTTTTCAAGCCTGCTTTGGTGTAGGGAAAGGGGTCGTTGGTGCCCCTCGGGGTTTGCACAGTTCAAGCCTCCCTCCTGCCCTGGTCCTTCCTCAGAGCGAAAGGAAGCGAGCCTTCCTGCATGGTATCCCCATTGCTCAGCAATGATGGCGTGAACTTCGTGGAGCAGATGATCCCCTATTTGCCCACTGTTCTTTCTGGCCCTTTATCCAAAGTTTGCGATTCTGGAATTGATTCTGAAAAGGCAGGCAAGTGGCTCCCCCAGGGATCCAAACAGACCTCCTCATGCTGTTTCCCAGGGCTTGTGTCCTCACAGAACTGGGGCCATTGAGTCCCAGCAGCCTGGGCCCGGGCCTGGCCCTTTAAAATGATATGGCCGGGCATGGGAGATTGGGGCAAGGGTGGGCCTCTACCCGGTGCCATTCCCCTTCCCCAGGGAGTGTCACACACCACCCTTTCTCACACCATGAGCATCCTTTCCCTGTTGTGTAAAGGATTCTGGACCCCATCTGTGGTGTTTGAGATGAATGGAGGCCCCAGCACCCTCAACCCCCTCCTTGGGAAGATTTTAATAGTTCCTTCTGGATGTCTCGGTAGGTTGGAGACATGGGGCCTTAGGAGTGATACCCCTGTGAAATGTCACAGGTATAGATGCTTCAGGCCCGACTGTGAGGGGGACAAGCAGACAATGATGTGAGTGGGCTTGAGGCTGAGGGGGAGGTGAGAGGGGAGCGTTGTTTTGGGCGGCCAGGTTTGAGGACCAATAATGTCCAGGAGCCTCGCCTTTGGGGTTTTCTCCCTAGGGACTGTCCCCGAGACCTTGCCTGCTGGTAGAGGACAGAGGTTTCCCACAGGGATCCTGGGTTTTGAGCAGCAGAGGGTGGGACAGGAGAGGAAGGGCCTTGGGGGACACCCATGCCCTGCCCCGCGGCCCCCGACCCCATGTCCCTCTGCCCTGCTCTTACCCACAGGGCCATCTTATCATTCTTGTCCCAGTGGCTGCAGAAATTCCCCCAGTTTTTCTGTGGGGTCCCGGACCTGGCCATCATGAGGTGGCTGCTAGACTATGCCAGGATCCATGAGCCCACTGCAGAGTTGGACTGCCAATCTGGGGAGATCCTCTGGGCAATGGATAAGCCCGGGATAAGCTGAAGTCCAAGGCGGAGGAGAAAGAGGAGGATGTTTAGGAAGAGGGTGTGGACCCAGGGGAGGTGCCTGGTGAGCCAGCAGCTGATTCCAGCCCCGTGTCCCACAGGGGAAGTGTCCTGAAGCTCTGGCCAATGAAGCAGAACAGGATGTCTGTCAGCTTGACCGTTCTGCGGGTAGGAGAGGGGACTGTGCTTTCCCTGGCATGGAGAGGCCATCTTGGGCTAGCTTACCCCATTCTGTGTGCCTTCAGGCTGCTCCCCTATCCCGGACGACGGCTCACTCCTTTCTGTGCTCAGATCCGTGGCTACTTGGGGTCTCAACTGCGGAGACAGTTGACAGGGTTGACAGACGACAACCCTTGCAAGAGCCCTTGGTGGCCCAGGAGACATGGAGACTGGCTTCGGGGGCAGATGCTCAACCCCAAGAGGATGCTGAGCTCCTGGATCACATGGCGGTGAGACCCCTAGTCTTGCCAGAAGCTGGACCAGTGCAACCTCCGGCTTTAGCATCAGAGGACGCAGAGTTCCTTGTGGACTTGGCAGATGAGCTACTGTTTCTCTCCACTGTGGTGCACTTGGAGGCACCCAATCCCCTGTCCTCGCTGACCAAGGTAGACATATAGTTGGTACCATTGCCGACTGAGCTGCACCCAGCACCTGCTCCCCTTAGAGAAAAGAATCCCTTTATTTTGTATATTTTTAAATTGCTGTTTTTCACTGTTGCGTTATTGTTGTTGGTTTCATATTATTATTAAAAAGGTGTTGCTTACTCAACTTAAGTGTTGTATTCGAGAGATGGGGCCTCCCCATCTGCCCATAGTGGGTGGAGCCATTCCTGGGCAGTGGTCCTGGCTGAGCCAAGGGGTATGGAGCCTGTTTTGTCAAGAGTTTCCTGCGAGTTGGGCATGTGCATCCACCTATAGAAGATCCTGCCAGGTGTGTAGTTGGAGCCCAAGGGGCCTACTGGGATAGATTGAGCCCTAGAAACAAAGCCCAACAGGGCCAATGCTTGACAGCAGACGTTTGGGGCCAGAGCTGGGCCAAGAGCTAGGCTCTGAGGACCAGGACCAGGACCAGGACCAGGAACAATACCAGGACCCAGGTCTGTGTGCACTATCCCTGAGGGGAAAATAACCCTATAATTTGAGATACAGAGTACATTTTGGGGGATCATTTAAATACATGACATTTCTACATAGCCATGCCTGTTTTAGAACTCGGTCTTTGGAGCTGGGCATGGTGGCACACACCTGTAATCCCAGCACTCAGGGAAGAAGAGACTTGAATTTGAGGCAAGCCAGGTCTACAAAGTGAGTCTAGGACAGCCAAGGCTACACAAGGAAATTCTGTCTAAAAAACAAACAAATAAATGAATGAACAAACACAAAAGAGATTTCACTCTATGGACCAAGCTGACCATAATCTCAGAAAGATTAGCTTGCCATGGACTCCCAGGTCTAGGATGACAGGGATGCACCTCTGAGCCAAGCTAATATATTTTTAAAATGACCTGTCCTATTCTCGAATCAAGGAATGATAGGATAAAATAAGATGTACAAAGGTACCATTTTCTTTTAATGAACAGTAATAAGTCTTCAAAATCTACATTTATTTACACTTCCAAATCATTTCTGATGTTGTCAGTAAGTGGGTTTTCTCCTTTGCTTTAATTTCATCCATTGAAAAATGTTTGGGTATGTATGTGCCAGTGAGAAGACAATTTATTGCTGTTAATTATCTGTTTACATCCCACACATGAGTTTTCGACATGAAACCCAAAGAGTCTTTTGGCCAGTGAAAAAACTGGTGCTTAGTTAGGTTTTAAAATGATTTATGTATGTGCTGCTGTGTGAATTTGTGTATACAATAGCCCAAGTATAGAAATATTAGAAAAATTTTATAGGAGCAATATGGGCTACCCAGAAATTGAGCTCAAATCATCAGGCTTAGAAACAACCAACTATGCCCACTGAGACAATTCTCTGACATTCACTTGTAGATCTGAGACAGTGTTATGAATAAGTCTTTACTCCTAAGAATGAATTAACACATTCCAAAACATGACAGCATTATATTATTTTAATTTGAAAATATTATTCATTATTCAAAGTATTTCATGTTCTTCCATCCTTATGTGACAATAGATTTATAATCCAGATAGAAGACAATATTTTACTGATGTAATATTTCAGTTAAATTATTTGAGGATAAACGCAATGAACTCACCTGGGAATGTTTGCGGTAAGCAAAACTGGTAACATGACTTTGAACATCATATAACAATGAACAAAATAAACCCCACAAAGCTGTCACCAAGTCTTCACACATCTGCCATGGCATAAGATCTCATAGCCACATTACACACACACACAACATGCTTTTTTGAAATAAATATCATTGCTGTTACATTATTTAGCACCTATAGATAATTCTCTCAGAAGGCAGTACTTCAACATTAGGTGCCATATAGTAACTAATGGAAACATGAAGAAGAATGGAACTTCAAAGAATATACATACATATATATATATATATATATATATATATATATATATATATATACAGTCATACACACATACATACACACTATTAAGCATTTTAACATTAATATTGGTAAAAATAGAACACATCCAGGGAACATCTTCCACCATTGGACGTGTACTCAGAAGACATGAGAATCAAGATTTCAAATGCAGCTTTGCCTAATTACTGGCATCCAAATCAGGCTTGAAAACAAACATCTTAAAGGAATTTGTGAAAATGAAAAACACAAGCACCGTGCTTTCTCAGAGACCCTTCCTTGAAAAGCATGATTACACACTACCTGATATAAATAAGCAATGGATTACATAGATGATGGGAATCCCATTCTATACTTTGCATCAGAAAAATACCTATCACTAAGTGGAAATGCATTAGATCAACAGCAGCCACAGAAAGAATATCAGAATGACCTAATAAATGTCAGTTATTGGATTTGATACACATACAGCAAACTTCAATAGCTACTCCATTGTTTCAAAATATAGAACAAAACCACAATTGGTGACCTCCTCCACTACATTATACATGAACATGGTAAATAATTTGCTTCATCCAATGCCATGTTTCTTTTCATAATTAGATTCTTAGGGTGTACAGATATTAGTATGTTTATCCTGTATTATATGTCTAATACCCACTTATGAGTGAGTATATACCCTATGTGTCTTTCTGCTTCTAGGATACCTCACTCAGGATGATCTTTTCTAGATCCCACCATTTGCCTGCCAATTTCATGATTTCCTCATTTTGAAATGCTGAGTAGTATTCCCTGTGTAAATGTACCACAATTTCTGTATCCATTCCTCAACTGAGTGGCACATGGGTTGTTTCTAGCTTCTGGCTATTACAAATAAAGCTGCTACAAACATGGTTGAGCAAATGTCCTTGTTGTATACTTGATCAAATTTTGAATATATGCCTAGGAGTGGTATAGCTGGATTTTGAGGTAGCACTATTCCTAATTTTCTGAGAAATTGACAGATTGATTTCCAAAGTGTTTGTACAAGTTTACATTACCACCAGAAGTGGAGGAGTGTTTCCCTTTCCACACATCCTCTCCAGCATGTGTTGTCACTTGAGTTTTTGATCTTACCCATTCTGATAGGTGTAATGTGATATCCTGGGTAATCTGATAGGTGTAATGTGATTTGCATTTCCCTGATGACTAAGGAAGACTTTTGAGGAGACAGGAGTTCCATAAGGAAAGCAACAGGGTACTGGGGTATTTTTTGAGACTGATACTCCAACCAAAGACCATGCATGTAGATAACCTAGAACTTCTTCAACTCCTGCCCAGATATATTCCATGGTAGCTCAGTCTCCAAGTGAGTTCGCTAATAATGAGAACAGGAACTGTCTCTGATAAGTACTTAGCATCTGGCTCTTTGATCACCACCCCTTGAGGGGGCAGGCCACAGAGGACAATGCAGCCAGTTCTGATGAGATCTGATAGGCTAGGGTCAGATGGAAGTGGAGGAGGACCTCCTCTATCAGTGGACTTGGGGACAGAAATGGGAGGAAGTTAGGAGGTTGGGTAAAGGAGGGGATGAAGGATGGAGCTACAGCGTAGATACAATGTGAATAAACTGTAATTTACGAAAACATAAATTTTTAAAAAGTGAAAAAAAAGAAACAACCTTCAAATACTAGAAGTTTTTTGTTTATATTCCAGGATGTTGTTTTTTGTAAAGAGATTTTTTTGTATGGCCTTGACTGACCTGTCATACTTTCTAGACCAGGCAGGCCTTGAACTAACACAGATCCATTTCCTTCTGCCAGTCATAGTGCTAGTATTAGAGGCATTTGCCAACAATCCAGGCTTCGATTGTTTTAATTTAATTTAATGTTTTATTTTTGAGACATGGTATCTCAGTGCATCTTTGCCAGTCCAGGACTCTCTTTGTAAACCAGGCTGACTTTGAACTCACAGAGACCTACCTTCATCTGCCTCTCAAATGCTGGGACTATGGATGTGTGTCACCATGCCTCATAAGACTTTCTTATAGCCTTGTCACACTATGTGATTTCAGACATATCTAGCCACACATCTAGTCTGTTTTTTTAGACAAGGTTTATCTCTGTAGCCATGCATGTCCTGGGCTTTCTTTGTAAACCAGGGTGATATTGAACTTACACAGCAGCATGCTTGTGTCTCCTAGAGAGATGGGATTAGAGATATGTGCCACAAAGCCTGGCTCAGATTCTTTTTTTCAATCATATATATATATGATGAAAACATAAATTAAAACATTATTTTGTTTTCATCATATATATATACATATATATGATATATATGGATATGATTAAAACAAAATGTATATATAACATATTTATTAAATATATTGGTTTTTATTACTATATTTAGTGAGTATATATTAATTATACATATGAATATTTTGGTATTTTGAGAGAGGGTTTCTCCTTTAAGCCCTGGCTATCTTGGACTAGATCTGTAGACCATCCTGACCTTGAACTCACAGAGACTGGCCTGCTTCTGCCTGGCAGAGTGCTGGGATTAAAGGCCTGTGCAAACTCTTAGTATTTAGGCACCTGCTTCTGGCTTTCCTAGCAACCTGTGATGTCATTATGTGTCGACAGCCAGGAAGGGCAGGCATGGTTACTTTGCTCCTTAAAAGAATCTTCCTGCCCAATTTGTCTCTCTCTTGGCCTCTCTTGTTCTCTTGCTATTGCCTTCTTGTCCTCTCCTCCTTCTCTGTTGAGGTGCCCCCTTCTCTCTCTTCCCCTATTATGTCCCACTCTCTCCTTCTCTGTCACTTTTCATCTCCATCTGAGAGCCCACCCGACAATGCAAACAACTGTAAAAGAAAAACAGCTATGACTATTCCCATTCTTGAATTAAAGCCAGAGGCATGAAGCTCTCAAACAGTAGGATGAACTGCTCTGAGATAGTTTTTTTAAAAATAAGGGCAGGGTGAATTGTTTTGAGAAAACTAACAAATGGCCAAAAACTGCAAACAACTAGCTGTAAACTATCTTCATGCTATTCTTGCTGAACAATCAATGTATAGAGCAAAAGTGGCCAGATTTTTAAGTATAAAATCCATGTGCTTTGCTTACTCAGGGTCAGCTCCTGTCTTTAGAGGGGTGACCCAATCGTGATTGGAAAACAAACAAACAAAAAAAAAAAACCTCTTGTTTTTGCATCAAGTCCTGGTCTGTGGAAGTTTCTGGGAAGGGGATGATTTTGAACTCCTGAGCTGTGAGACCCCAGGTCTTACATTTTTGCTGTGTTTGGCCAGGAAAGGGCATGCTCCTTCCCCAACCCTCATCAGACTGAGCCTGGAAGTCGAACTCGGAACAGGTTAGTCTGATTTCTGTTTTGCTTTGCTTGTTTCTGTCTTACCAATCTGTTTCTCTTTAGGGGCCTATCTGGTCCTTTTTTGGTCGTCTGATCAGTCATTGCAATAGATAGATGTGTCAGAATATTGCTTGACTAGGAACTGGAGGACACTCCAGTTTGGGAGGCTCAGAATGGCATGGTCCTCCTCCGTTCTGTTTCCTGTCAGAGATGGCTGCTGCCAGGCAGCTACCACCTGCAACGGCGTCCTTGTCTAATTGCCTGTCTTGTTCTCTTTGTCTCTATCGTTGTTCCCTCTTTGACTTTCTTGACAGACGACTTTATTATGGGACAGACTGTGACTACATCCTTATCCCTCACCATTGGTAATTTCTCGGAGGTGAGATATAGGGCACATAACGTGAAGTTAAAAAAAAGGGGAAATGTGAAACTTTCTGTTCCTCAGAGTGGCCTACTTTTCAGATTTGATGGCCACACAAGGGCACCCTTCACCTTGACAAGATCCTTGCTGTCAAGATTAAGACCCTCCAGACTCCAGGAGGCCCTCTGTCTAAGGATCAGTGTGCATATTGCATGGAGAAAGGACACTGGTTCAAGGATTGTCCTAAAAGGAAGAAAAAGGCAGAAAAACCAAACACCCGAGCCCTGGAGACCTGGGTCCTAACCCTGAGTGATGACAATTAGGGGATGGGGTTCAGTCCCCTCCCGAGTTCAGTGTCGTTAAGGTGGAGGGAAGCCAGTCCACTTCTTGGTGGATACTGGCACCCAGCATTCTGTTCTGTTACAAGACTTTGGAGCTAAAAACGAGAAGAACTCATGGGTCCAAGAAGCCACTGGGTGTAAACAATACTCATGGACTACCCGAAGAATGGTGGAACTTGGAGTGGGCCAGGTATCCCACTCATTCTTAGTTGTCACTGAATGCCCTTACCCGCTGTTAGGGTGAGATATCCTAACTAAGATAGAGTCCTATATCCATTTTAGACCAGATGGCCCACAGGTGACAGACAATAAAGGTGATCCCATTCATGTACTGACAATTCAAATGGAAGATGAATACAGCCTGTTTGAAAAGGTGGTAAGTCCAGAAAAAGAAATTAACTGGTGGCTAGAGAGAGATCCTAGGGCATGGACTGAAATGGCTAGGTAGGAAAAGCAGAGAAACAGCCCCCAGTTCAGATACAACTAAAGCCTCAGGCTACTCCAATTGTGGTGTTACAATATCCAATGTCTAAGGAAGCCCGTGATGGGATCCACCCTCACATACAGCAGCTCCTTAACCTAGGGTTGCTCAAAAGGTGCCAATCCACCTGGAAGACTCCATTGCTGCCAGTTCGGATGCCTGGGAGCAATGACTATCAACCTGTATAGGACTTAAGGGGAGTTAACAAACAGGTTATGGACTTACACTCTACCGTGCCCACCCTGTATAATCTGTTGAGTTCCCTCCCCCCTCACAGGGTTTGGTATACTATCCTGGACCTTAAGGACACATTTTTTTGTCTCCAACTCAGCCCTACCAGCCAAGACATTTTTGCTTTTGAATGGAAAGACCCAGAGTCAGGGGTCTTGGGCCAGCATACATAGACTCAACTTCCTCAAGTTTTTAAAAATTCCCCTACCATATTTGATGAAGCTCTCTACCAAGACTTGGCATACTTCTGGGCCACCGATCCCCAGGTAACTATTCTCCAGTACGTGGATGATATTTTATTAGCTGCAGATTCTAAAGAAACCTGCCTTGAAGCCACCTACCTGCTGTTAAAAGAGCTGGGTGAGCTTGGCTAGAGAGCATCAGCAAAAAAGGACCAGATCTGTAGGAAACAGGTCAGTTATCTAGGATATATATTAAGAGAAGGAAAGAGGTGGCCATCGGAGGCTAGAAAGGAGACTGTATTTGACATTCCCCCTGTGCAGACTACTGAACAACTGAGGGAAATTTTAGGTACAGCAGGGTTTTGCCAGCTGTGGATTGCAGGATTTGCCAAGATGGCAGCCCATCTGTATGCCCTTACAAAGGGCAAAGACTCTTTCATCTGGGGAAAGGATGAACAAGCCACATTCGATAATATCAAACAAGCCTTAATGTCGGCCCTAGCATTGGGACTCCCTGATGTAACCAAACCCTTCCATCTTTATGTGGCTGAGAAACAGGGAATGGCCAAGGAGTTGCTAACACAGAAAATTGGACCCTGGAAGAGACCGGTAGCCTATCTATCCAAAACGCTTGATTCAGTAGTGGCAAGATGGCCAACCTGCCTTCGAAGAATAGCAGTAGTGGTGGCACTAGTAAAAGATGCAGACAAACTGACTCTGGGACAGGACCTCACCATCTGTGCTCCTCATGCCCTTGAGAGTGTCATAAGGCAGCCACCTGATTGATGGCTCATGAATGCCCACATGACCCAATGCCAGGCCTTGCTCTTGAATAATGATAGAGTCATCTTCACTCTGGCTACAAGGCTAAACCCTGCCACCATATTGTAGGATCCAGAAATTCAGCCCCTGGAGCATGATTGTTTGCAGGTTCTAGCAGAGGAACAGGGATTGCAAAAGGAATTGAAAGATCAGCCTCTGCCCAATGCCGAGGTAACATACTGTATGAATGGGATCAGTTTTTTGAGAACAGGAAGGGAAAGGCATGGGCAGCAGTAGTAGATGGACATAAGGTAATATGGGCCCAAGCGTTGCCAGAGGGCACATCTGTTCAGCGAGCTGAATTGATGGCTTTAACCCAAGCATTATCTCTGGAAAAGGACAAAAAGATAAACATCTGCACTGATAGTTGGTACGCCTTACCAACAGCCCATGAGCACAGGGCCATGTATCAGCAGAGAGGCCTGCTAATATCAGCCGGTAAAGAGATAAAAAATAAAAACAAGATTTTGGCTTGCTCAATGCCTTGTTGCTGCTGGACAAGCTAAGCATTATTCATTGCCCAGGACATCAGAAGGGGACTTCCAGGGCAGCAAAGGGGAATAATGTGGCTGATCAGGAGGCTAAAGCAGTTGCTAAAGGAAACTCTGTCCCAGTGGTACTAACTGCTGAACTGCCCAGAGAAGAATGACTAAACTACTCAGAAAGTGCCTTAAAGTTGATGTGGCAAAAAAAGGGAATATTTGACACTGACTTGGGGGCATGGATAAACTCCAAAAGTAAGATCATTCTACCACAGGAAGATGCTGAGAGATTAATAACTCAAATGTATAAATGGACTCACTTGAGGGCAAAGAAATTGGCTGAAGTTGCCCGCCAATCCCAGTACCGAATACTAAACCTCACCACCTTGAGTGAGTGAGTGACTAGGACGTGTGAACCTTGCCAGTGTGTAAACATAGGTGAGAGTTTCCAGAGCCCAGGGACGCCGCTGAGAGGAACTGTGGCAGCCTTTTTGGAGTTAATGGCAAATTTGGTGTTAATGGCCTCTGAGCAGTGTAACCGTGCCTCTTAACTTTGGCTATTTTCCAAAGTCCAGTTTCTTATAAACTGACCTTGGTGGTCCTACAGCAGACTGCTCTGACCCTGAGAAACTGTGTGCAACCATAGTAACAGACAAAAGGCTCTGTGTAACCTTGATTGAGCTCTCCTATGTTCTGACCAAGTAAAGCTCCTACATGAGAAACTGCTTGTACTTTTTTGCCTACTTGTTTACCTGACGTCCATTAAATCGACACCTGGATCAGCATGTAGACTTGATGTCCTTCTCTGTGTCACCCTGTCTCTCTCTCTCTCCCAGCCCTCTCTCAGGTGGTATTCAGGTGACACTGCTGGCCTGTGACAAGGAACTAGACCCGGAATGCATTGGGAAGTGGATTTCACTGAAAGTAAACTATCCAGTTAAGGCAATAATTATCTCCTGGTTTCTGTGGACACTTTCTCATGATGGGTGGAAGCTTTTCCCACAAAGAAATAAACGCCCTGATCTTGGCCAAAAAAATTCTAGAAGACATTTTCCTTGGTTTGGTATTCCAAAGGTAATTGGGTCAGACAATGGACCAAACTTTGTTGTTCAGGTAAGCCAGGAGGTGGCCAGGTTTCTGGGGCTTGATTGGAAGTTACATTGTGCTTATAGACCTGAAAGTTCAGGACAGGTAGAGAGAATGAATAGAGCTCTCAAAGAGACTCTCACCAAATTGAACATAAAGACTGGCGGTGACATGGTGGTGCTCCTTCCCTTGGCCCACTTTAGGGTCAGAAATACTCTCTCCATACTAGGCTTAACTCCCTTTGAACTACTGACTTGAAATACTGAACAGGTTCCTGTTCCCTGATGCTTCTTGGGGACCCCCTTGACATAACTAGTGGTAACTCTGACTTTTACAGGCTGAAAGAATTGCACCTTATTCAGAAAGAAATTTGGAGCAAGGTTGGCAGTGCATATGTGCCTGGGTCCTTTTAGGTGCCCCATCAGTTCCACGTTGAAGATATGGTATATGTGCAGTGACATAGCAACCAGAATCTGGAACCCCGGTGGAAGGGTCCTTATTACATCCTCCTCACCACGCCAACTGCAGTCAAAGTAGAGAGCATCACAGCTTGAATCTACATGTCACATGTTAAGCATGCATTTAATCAACTTGCAACACCTGGAAAGTCCAAGCCTCCAACTACCCGCTGAAATTGAAACTCATCAGGGACAATAAACTCACTGACCAGAACTCCCCTTTGTCAGGGAAAGTATAAGTACAGTTCAAGTCCTGATATTCCAGAAAGAATATCAACCTCTCTATGAGGTTGATCCACCATTTTAGGGTTAAAATTGAGTTAAAAAAGGAGGGGGTGAGGGACCACCTGGGAAAGAGAAAAGCACTTGTGATTATTTGAATTGAAGTCAGGTGTAGATAACTTTTGAAGGAAAGGGGCAACTGTTCTGAGAACAACTATCTACAACCACCTGTAAACTATCTACAAGCAGCTGTATACTATCTAAAACCAGGTGTAAACTATCTTCATGCTATTCTTGCTGACCAATCAATGTATAGAGCAAAAGTGGTTTGGATTTCAGGTGTAAAACCCTGTGCTTTGCATATTCAGAGTCATCTTCTGTCTTTGGAGGGGGGACCCTATCGCAATTGGAATAAAACTCTTGCTTTTGCATCGAGTTGTGGTCTATGAGTGTTCCTGGGAAGGGTACAATCCCGAGCTCTTGAGCAGTGAGACTCTAGGTCTTACAACATGAAACTAAAATGCTTTTGCAATCCATTCTTTAGGTGGTGAAACAGATTATAAAATGGGAAACCTCTTTACCAGCTATACAGCAGACAGGTTTAATTCTAGACCATTCAAAGAAGTCATAAAATGTAAACATGAATAAAAAAACAATCCAGAAAAGATAATCCTCAGTGAGGTGTCCCAGAAGCAGAAAGACATACACGGTATACACTCATTTTTAAGTGGATGCTAAACCTATAAGATAGGATAAACATACTAAAATCTGTACACCTAAAGAAGATAAATGAGAAAGAGGACCTGGGTTAAGATGATCAATCCTCACTTAGAAAGACCAATGGGATGGATATAGGCAAAAACAAGAAAGAGGACAGAAGCCTACCCCAGAGGACCTATGAAAGACTCTCCCTAGCAGTATATCAAAGCAGATGCTGAGACTCATAACCAAACCTTGGGCAGAGCACAGGGAATCATATAACAGAATGGGGAGTTAGTGTGACCTGGAGAGGACAGGAACTCTACAAGGACCAAATATATCAGAGCACAGGGGTCTTTTATAAGACTGTTTCTCCAACCAAGGACCATGTATGCCTATAACCTAGCACCCTTGCTAAACCCTGACACCTTATTGTTAGATTCAGAAATCCAGACCCTGGAGCATGATTGTTTGCAGGTTCTAGCAGAGGAACAGGGATGGCTAAAGGACATGAAAGTTCAGCCTCTGCCCTACTGTGTGATGACATACTATATGGATGGGAGCAGTTTTGGGAGAACGGGAAGAGAAAGGCAATGGCAGCAGTACTAGATGGACATAAGGTAATATGAGTCCAGGCATTGCTGGAGGGCACTTCTGCTCAGCGAGCTGAAATGATTGCTTTTACCCAGCCATTAACTCTGGGAAAGGGTAAAAAGAAACACCTACTCTGATAGTCAGTACACCTTCGCAACAGCCCATGTGCAAGAGACCATCTATCTTCAGAGAGGCCTGCTAACATCAGCCAGTATTGAGATAAAAAATAAAAATGAGATACTTACTTTGCTCAATGCTTTGTTGCTGCCCAACAAGGTAAGCATTATTCATTGCCAGGGACAGCAGAGGGGACTTCTGAGGCAACAAAGGGGAATAACATGGCTGATCAGGAGGCTAAAGCAGCTGCTAGAGGAAACTCCGTCCCAGTGGTACTAACTGCTGAACTGCCCAGCGAAGAATAACTAAACTACTCAGAAAGTGACTTAAAGTTAATGTGGCAAAAAAAAAGGGAATATTTGACACTGACATGGGGGCATGGATAAACTCCAAAGGTAAGATCATTCTACCACAGGAAGATGCTGAGAGATTAATAACTCAAATGTGTAAATGGACTTGCTTGAGGGC
Source organism: Meriones psammophilus (assembly GCA_036365155.1). Classification (NCBI taxonomy): domain Eukaryota; kingdom Metazoa; phylum Chordata; class Mammalia; order Rodentia; family Muridae; genus Meriones; species Meriones psammophilus. The sequence goes on from JAEOAE010002986.1 coordinate 59,217, forward strand.
AAAGAAATTGGCTGAAGTTGCCCGCCAATCCCAGTACCGAATACTAAACCTCACCACCCTGACTCAGAGTGACTAGGGCATGTGAACCTTGCCAGAGAGTAAACATAGGTAAGAATTTCCAGAGCGCAGGGAAGTGGCTGAGAGGAACTGTCGCAGCCATTTTGGAGTTAATGGCAAATTTGGTGTTAATGGCCTCTGAGCAGTGGAACCCTGCCTCTTGGCTTTGGCTATTTTCCAAAGTCCAGTTTCTTATAATCTGACCTTAGTGGTCCTACAGCAGACTGCTCTGACCCTTAGAAAGTGTGTGCAATCATAGTAACCAGACATCAGGCTCTGTGTAACCTTGAGTGAGCTCTCCTATGTTTTGACCAAGTAAAGCTCCTACATGAGAAACTTCTTGTACTTTTCTGCCTACTTAAGTGTTAACCTGACGTCCATTTAATCAACACCTGGATCAGCATTTAGACTCAGTGTCCTTTTCTGTGTCACCCTGTCTCTATCTCTCTCCCAGCCCTCTCTCAGGTGGTATTCATGTGTTATTGCTGGCCAGTGACAAGGAACTAGACCTGGAATGCATTGAGAAGTGGATTTCACTGAAAGTAAACCATCCAGGTATGGCAATAAATATCTCCTGATTTTTGTGGACACTTTCTCAGGATGGGTAGAAGCTTTTCCCACAAAGAAAGAAACCTCCCTGGTCATGGCCAAAACAATTCTGGAAGACATTTTTCCTCGGTTTGGTATTCCAAAGGTAATTGGTCAGACAATGGGACAACCTTTGTTGTTCAGGTAAGCCAGGAGGTGGTCAGGTTTCTGGGGCTTGATTGAAAGTTACATTGTGCTTATAGGCTTCAAAGTTCAGAACAGGTAGAGAGAATGAATAGAACTCTCAAAGAGACTCTCACCAAATTGACCATGGAGACTGATGGTGACTGGGCAGTGATCCTTCCCTTGGCCCTCTTTAGAGTCAGAAATACTCCCTCCATATTAGGCTTAACTCCCTTCGAACTACTATATGTGGTTCCTGCTACCCTGACTCTTCTTGGGGACCCCCTTGACATAACTAGTTTTAACTCTGACTTGTTGTCCATGCTGAATGGACTGCAACTTATTCAGAAAGAGAATTTGAGCAAGGTTGGCAGTGCAAATGCGCCCAGGTCCTTGGAGGTGCCCCATCAGTTCCAGGTTGGATATGGTGTACTTGTTATGACACCACAGCCAGAATCTGGAACCTCGGTGGAAGGTTCTTTATTGTGTCCTGCACAACACCCTAACAGCAGTCAAAGTAGAGAGCATTGCAGCTTGGATCCATGGGTCACATGTCAAGCCTGCTCTTCATCAACCTGCTGAAACCTAGAAAGTCCAAGCTTCCAGCAACCTGTTAAAACTGAAACTCATCAGGGACAATGACAGACAATGGTACCTCTGGGTGGTGCTGTTTGTACTCAATTGGGTAACTATTGATGGGAGCTTTGGTGATCCTCACCAGGCTCGAAAGGCCCTGGAAGCAATATATGGTAAACCCTGTGATTGCAAGGATGGGGTGATGAATGGCAGAGTCTTACTAAATGGTGAGATTTGGGGGCCCAACAAGGCCTATGCTCAAGTTGAGTGTGGTGATACATGGACATATAGAGCCCTACAACCTTCAGAGAGCACTCCAAGTTTAGAATGGCATTGTGTAACCAAGCCTAAAATGATTCTTTATGTAAATTTGTGCCCCATGCCTTACCCTTGTGATACCTACCAAGAGGCTGTGCATAGGAGTTGCCATAGGGTTGTGCAACAATGTACTGGAAAAGATAACATCACCTATTTCACTGCCATATTAAACCAAGTCAGGGAGGAGATGAGGATAGACGATTGGTTCCACAGTGTGCCAACAAGAGTCCATGGATCTTAATTACTCCAAGCCCCTTGTTCAGGGATGGTAGGAAAGCCTGTATGCTGCAGAAAGGTACCTCCCATTCACCTCTCAGATGGAGGAGGGGTGCAGGATCAGGTCAGACAAGAACAGGTTAAACAATGCATTGAAGAGTTAATAGAAAAAAGAATACAAGTCTCTCAATTACCACCCTCTGGTTCTTCCTGATAGTAGAGGAAACTTTATTTTAGACCCCCAGACTGTATATGTTATTACTGCCACTCATAGCCTCCTAAATGACACCAACCCTTCGCTTGCAAGTGACTTCTGGCTCCGCCTCTGACAAGGGCAGCCTGTTCCTCTGGAGCTCCCACCCAACGCCACTTATTCCACTGCTGAGGGGTCCTGACATTCAGCACCCCCTATGAGAGTGCAGCCTCTCTTCAAGCAAAATGTTACCTGTTTGACAAAACCCTACAAAAATGATAGCTCAGATTTACCTGTAGGGGTTGCTACCTTTGCCATTTGTGATTCAACAATTGACATCTCCACAGCTCTCTGCCCTGACAATAACACTGTTTTCTTATGCAAGAATAATAAAGCCTATACGTTCTTGCCCACAGATTGGACTGGGACCTGTGTACAGGCAACTCCCTGATATTAGCATCATTCCAGGGGATGAGCCAGTTCCAATCCCCAGCTTTGACTTAATGGCTGGAAGAACGAAGAAAGCCATTCAGTTCATTCCTCTGTTAGTGGGAATTGGGCTGACTGCTTCCATAGGCGCTGGGACAGCTGGTTTGGGTGTTTTATTATATAAATACAAGAAACTGTCCCAGCAGTAAATTAGTGATGTACAATTGCTTTTGAGCACCATCAATGACCTCCAAGACAAGCTCAATTCCTTAGTAGAAATAGTTCTCCAGACCCAGAGGGGATTAGACCTCTGAAAAAGGAGGAATCTGCTTAGCCCTACAGGAGAAATGTTGTTTTTACACTAATAAATCAGGCATTGTTAAAGGAAAGATTAAAAAATTACAAAAAGATCTTGAAAAAAGGAGATGAGAATTAATAGAATCTCCTTTTTGAAATGGGTTTAATGGTATGCTCCCCTATGTGCTTCTCTTACTGGGACCCTTCGCTACCCTTTTGCTCCTTGTCACAATAGTACCCTGTATTGTTAACCGATTACTCTCCTTCGTCAAGGAATGGGTAAGTATGGTTCAGGTCCTGATGCTCCAGAGGCAGTATCAATCTCTCCCTGAGATTGATCCACAATTTATGGTTAAAATTGGAGCACAAAGAAAAGGGGGGATGAGAGCCCACCTGAGAATGAAAACAACTCTAAAAGAAAAACAGCTGTTACTATTCCCATCCTTGAATTTAAAGCCAGAGGCATATGGCTCTCAAATGTGAAGATGAACTGCTCTGAGATAGCCTTGAATTGAATTCAGAGGCAGGTAGCTCTTGAAGGGCAGGGTGAGTTGTTTTGAGAAAACTCACAAATGGCCAAAAACTGCAAACAGCTAGGCATAAACTATCTTCATGCTATTCTTGCTGACCAATAAATTTATAGAGCAAAATTGTCCAGATTTTTAAGTATAAAAACCCTGTGCTTTGCATGCTTGGGGTCATCTCCTGCCTTTTGAGGGGTGACCCTATCGTGATTGAAATAAAAAAAAAAATGCTCTTGATTTTGCATTGAGTTGCGGTCTGTGGGAATTCCTGAGAAGGGTGCGATCTTGAACTCCTGAGCTGTAAGACCCCAGGTCTTTTACAGGATAAATATAAAAGAGGGAATTGTGTGAAATAACAGTAAATTTTTGAAAGAGTTTTAAGCAATCATACTGTGAATTATCTACATAAATCCCTATAATACATGTAAGTACATGCATGAATATAAACATGTTGCAACCTAAATATTTTTAATAATGCACATAGATACGTACAGTTCAACACTGACCAATGAAGCTTTTCCTTGAACCACAATCATGACTGAAAACCACAACCAATCACAAGGCAGAATTCTGAGAACAGCCACATCTGATAGATCTACAAAACAATTCCCAGATCTAAGACTCAGTGATCATGCATAACAGGAGTAAAAAATATATATATATATATATATATATATATATATATATATATATATGGCAGAGGATCAGAGTATTGTTAGGTAATGTGTCTCCTAATAATACCAGAAGCTACACCCATAAGATTGACCAACATAAAAAAATAAAGAAAAAAAGGCTTACCAATATACCTGTATAAAAACGAACTAAAAATTGAAAATGCTAATAGACATGCAAAAGTGGTCTAGGAAAAAACCATTGTCCTTAATCCTACGCAAAAATCTGCAGAGAACTAATAAATGCTGAGAGAATGAGAAAAAAAAATCTTTCCAGGAAAGAGCATAAAATCATTTAGTTATCCAATACCAAGCAATCAACCCTGAAAACATGCATGGAAGTAACATTATTAAACTGAGCAACTTATATTAAGAACATAACACCAGTTTGAAAAAAAGAAGATGAATTTGAAAGAGAAATAGGAGAGGTCTGTGGGAAGGTTTGAAGGGAAGAAAAGAGAAGGCACAAAATGATGTAATTGTTAAATAACCTTAAAAATGAATTAAATATTAGCTCTTTAGGTCATGATTTTAAAATGCATCACTATTGAGTAGTATGCAAACATAAAACTTGCAGGTAGATAGATGGAACTAGAAAAAAAAAATCATGTTATATGAGGTAATCCAAACACAGAAACACAAATTTCACATATTCTCTCTTCTAAGTTTCCCAGCTTTAAACTGAATATGTGTGTACTCATATGTGAGTCTATATCCGGCAGTAATTAAAAAACCAAGAATGAAATAGTGACCATTTCCAAGGTGAGAATGGAAGTGTTGGGGGGCAGTAGGACGTAGAAGGGTATAGAGATATGAAAGAGGAAATGCAAAAAACATGAAGGGGTTATAATAATTTCGGAGGTAAGACAGAAAGAAATACAAAAGGGAAGATGGTAAAATAACAATAAGGATGTCTGAAAAAGTGATATGGAATAATACTAGTAACTATTTAAGATATGTATAATACATGTAAGCTGTTGTATAAAACTAAAATTTAGTTTAAATTAAATTTTGCCATCTGTGATGACAATTGTCCCTCCATCTAACAAAAACTCCAACACCAGGCATGAGAAGTCAACTTGTGAGTTACTGGGAAGGGTTTTCTAAGAGAATCCTCAAGAATCATATGCTACTACCTATCTGAACTTAAAACTACAGTCCATTTCCAGCCCGAAAGATGCTGTTTGTTCGGTCTGAAATACCTGAAAATAAAAGGATGCAGAATGAGGAACTAGGAAAACGAAGAGGTGCCGTGCTAACTCTTGAACTTTGAATTTCCACCAACTGCCAGCTTCTTGGAAGATAACCTTATAGTTTTCCTCAAGTGCCTGCTTTAAACAACAGTACATAACACATTGAAGACATGGCATGTATGCTTGTGGGTGCTCGCGTTCCACTTAACATTCAGCACAGTCCTGTCCAAAAGCTCCAATACCCCATCTTAGGAGCTGTCCAGGCTTTAAATCTATCTACTGCATTTCAGCTCCACTTCTAGCCACTCACGTTGTATTATAGGTGTCTCATAGACCAAAAAAAAAAATCTGTTTTATCTTGTACGCGATTGTGAACATCCTTACGACAGAGCACTGAACTCATGATGATATGTCCCAGACACGAAAAATTCTTAAAGCCAAGTACTCCATAGCCAGGAACTACAAATAATCCCAGAGGGCAGAGTGCATTTTGCCTGCTGGGAGCCTCTGTGAGAACTGCCTCAGAGCAAGGACTTCTGGGATTGTTTGTAGTAACATAGCCGGGTCTCACTGTATCGTCCGCTTTGCTGGGTCGCAGACGCAGAAATACAATTCCCAGAATGCTGTACGCACTGCATTACACACTCTCAAGCCATCCTCCTCCTCCTTACTTAGCCTGGCCTTTGTCAGGACCCAGAAGTATCCCCCGGAAGCGTTTTCCCCGAGCCACAGCGCACACAGCGTTTTTCCTGGTCCCTTGTGTTCTGTAAATGTCCCCTCCCTGCGCCCCTCTCAGTCTTCAGGATCAGTACCCTTTCCGAGCCAATTTGTGGCGTCATCGCCCTGCCCCCTGGTACCGGAAGTAAACACACAGGGCTGCTGGAAGCCACTTGTGTGAAGGACAAATTTGCGCTTTGAATTCTCCTGATCAGACGCAGTCCAGCTGGTCCCTGGTCCCTGGAGAAGGGATCCTGGGTTCCTGTCCTTTTTTAAATTAATTTTGAGTCTCCCAGTCAAAGCAGGACTAGTCTTGAGAAGGCAGAAATGTGCTCACATGGAAAATAAATTTTTTTTAAAGAACAAAAAAAAAAAAAAAAAAAAACTGGAGGCAGGAGAGATGGCTCAGAGGTTAACAACACTGGCTGCTCTTCTAGAGGACCTGAGTTCAATTCCCAGCAACCACATGGTGGCTCACAGCCATCTGTAATGGGATCTGGTGTCCTCTTCTGGTGCACAGGCAGAATGCTGTACAATGAATGAATGGATGGATGGATGGATGGATGAATCTTAAAAAAAAAAAAGCCGCCTTTTGTCATCGCAACAGCCAGGGCTATGTGACACAGAGAATCCATCTCTTACTAAGGTGCCAGGTTCCATCCTAGGAACCACACGGTGGCACTCAAACCATCTGTCAAGGAATCTGGTGCCCTCTGGTAGCACAAAAGTGTCACTTTATATATATGATGTTTTCATTTAATACTCTGTATTTATTTTAATTTAATAAGAACAGACGAAGGTGTGTCTTGAGAGCAGGCTTCCCAGAGTCCTGTGGAGTCAGGGACGCAGGAGGTCTCTGTGCTATATCAAAGTAGGGCCTGGGGCCACCCAACCTGTGTCCATCCTCCAGTGCTCTCCTCAACCTGATGGTGAGATTCTGTTGCTGAGGACAACACCTTCACAAGTCATTGGACACAGCGAATCCCAGCTGGCACCTACCGAGAACCTTCACCCTTATAGACTGCTGTTTGCGATACTGGAACATGGATGGATGGATGGACGGATGGATGGATAGATGGATGGATGGGATGGATGGATAGATGGATGGAGAAGGATGGATGGATGGATGGATGGATGGATGGATGGAGGAGGATGGTTGGATGGGATGGATGGAGGAGGATGGATGGATGGATGGATGGATGGAGGAGGATGGTTGGATGGATGGATGGAGGAGGATGGATGGATGGATGGATGGATAGATGGATGGATGGATGGATGGAGGAGAATGGATGGATGGATAGATGGATGGATGGAGGAAGATGGATGGAGGAGGATGGATGGATGGATGGAGAAGGAGGAGGATGGATGGATAGATGGATGGATGGAGGAGGATGGATGGATAGGCGGATGGATGGATGGATTGAGGACTATGGATGGATGGATGGATAGATGGATGGATGGATTGAGGACAATGGATGAATGGATAGATGGATGGAGAAAAGTACACACCGACCCACCATGCACCCTTCACTCTCCAACAGTGACCTGCCTACAAGATTTGCTGGTGCGCTTGTGGCATAAAGGTCACGGAAGTGACCAACTAATATCTAATTGGGTTTCAGGAGGCCCAACCCATGAGAAGGAACCTTGATCAATACTGCTTGAGTGGCCAGGAACCTGAGTCTACAGAGGCCAAGGACATAAGAGAAATCTAAATGCTACAGTTGTGCTCCAGGAGCACAGCCATAGTCACAGATATTTGCCTTGGTTGGCCATCATTGGACACTTCCTCCTGCAGCAGATGGGAATAAATAGAGAGACCCATGTCCAGTCGACCTGCAGAGAGAGAGAGAGGCCTTGGACCATTCCACCCTAGATGAGATGTCTCCAAAAACCCATGCCCCTAAGGGCTCAAGAAACTCTGTGTGCAGAGTGTAAGCACCAGAGTAGATGAAGGACACAAGGGGAACAAGACCTTGTCAACCCAGCAGGACCAACACACCTATGAATGCACCCCGACCCACAAGCTCGCTCTTCTTTCACTTCTCCTGTTGGGGTTGCCTCACCGGGCAAAGAGTGTGTGCTCAGTCCTGATGCCACTCTCTCTAAGGTGGAGAAAGTCTCTCTCATGGGGAGGAACTCTCTCTAAGGGGAAGAAACTCTCTCTAATAGGGAGGAACTCTCTCTAATGGGGAGAAACTCTCTACTGGGGAGGAACTCTCTCTAAGGGGGAAAACTCTCTCCAATATGAAGAAACTCTCTCTAATGGGGAGGAACTCTCTCTAAGGGGAGAAAACTCTCTAATGGGAAGAAACTCTCTAAACTCTCTTGACAGGCTGGGGTGGGTGGGTGTGGACAGGAGAGGCAGGGGTATTCCCTTCTCTGAGAAGCCAGGTGAGGGATGATAGGGAGGGGAGACAGGGAGAGGAGGACCAGGAGGAGAAGAGGGAGGGGTCTAAGACAGGGATGTGAAATGAATAAATAAAAATTTAAAAATAAAAATAAGAAATAAGGGTGCAGGAGAGATGACACAGAGTCTAATATCACAGGCTGCTATTCCAGAGGTCCTGAGTTCAATTCCCAGCACCCACATGGTGGCTCATAACAATCTATCGTGAGACCTGGTGCCCTCCTCTTGCGTGCAGACAGAATAGTGTACAAATAATAAACAAATCTTCCATAATAAAGAGAACTACACCAGGAATCATAAATAAATAAAATTTCCTCCGAAAACAACACTCATTCCCTTTTTAATAATAATAATAATTTAATATTAATTTAATAATAAATATTATATGTTATTTAATAATAATTTAACAATAATATTTAATATTATTACTATTAATAATATTTGATAATAATATTTAATTTAATAATTTAAAAATAATTTAATAATAATTCGATAATAATTTAATAATTTAAATAATAATATAAAATTTAGAAATTTAATACTTAATGTTATTTAATATTGTTTAATATTATTAATATTTGATGATAATATTTAATTTAATAATTTAGTAAAAATTTAATAATCATTTAATAATAATAATTTGATAATAATATAATGATAATAATAATTTACACTTCTTAGAAGAGGGGGGAAAAGCACAAGAGTCCATTAGTAAGTAAAGCTAGTTCATTGCACACACAGCCCCAGCTTAAATTTATGTATTCCCCGTTTAAATGTGTCCAGTTTAATTTCCCCTGATCAGCTAGGGCCCAGCCAGTCCCTGCTCACTGCAGAAGGAATCCTGGAGTCCCGGCCCCCCTTTCTTTTAGTGAGTGCCGACTCTCCCAGTCAAAACAGGGCTGGTCTCAGGAAGGCAGACAGAGATTATAAATCGTTTTTAAAGAGTATAACAAGAAGCCAGGTGTGGTGTCGCATGCCTGTGGCTGTCAGTGGGGCAAGCAGAGGCTGGTGTGAGTTCCAGGCCATCTGGCTTTGTGAAATGAGTTCAGGACATGCAAGGCCACAAGAGAAACCCTCTCTCTAAAAGCAAGGGTTTGCACCTCTGTCAGCTCTTCACACTCACTTGTCTAGACATGTCCTAAGTCATAAAGTATGATTTCAACCAGGCTATAAGAAAGTCCTGCCAAGCACAGTGCACACACCTTCAATCCCAGCACTTGGGAGGCAGAGGCAAGTAGATGTCTGTGAGTATGTCTCTGAGTTTGAGGCCATCGTGGTATACAAAAAGGCATGGACAGCCAGGGATACACAGATAAACCCTGTCTCAAAAACCCAAATTATTAATAATAATGATGATAATAATAATAAGATTGAAATAAAAAAAATCAGAGCCAGGCCTGCTGGCACATTGCCAGGTTCCTTTCACAAGGAAGGCACACAGTAGAGTTTATGGGAAAAATAGCAGACAGAAGAAAGATTGAAACTTCATTTTATTTCATTTTTAAAATCTCAATTACATTAATTCTTAGTGGATTTGACAGACCAAAGACTTAAAATCAGTGGGTATTGTTTTAAAGTTTAGAGCAGAAGCATGAATAAAGGCTAGTTAGTTGGAGACATGTCCAGCCTCCTTCGGGGAAGAACTAGCCTTAATGCCCTGAGGGGACAAATTAGCCTTACTGCCTTCTTTCCTGCACACTAATTATACAGTTGCTAGGAAACTGAACCATAGGACCAGGCCAGAACTGTTTGTATTCTTGCTGCCCAAATTGGACCGATCATTTCAAAAGTCAGTTTCCATTACACAATCATGAAACGCTAAAATATCTAAGTCCCTGCTTGCGGTTTTGCCCCATAAAAACCTTGCTTCCCAAGATCTCAGGGCTACATTCCTCTCCTGAGTCCACAGGAAGTTTGTGTCCCATGTCTGAACACGTATACAATTTTTAAAACCTCATGTATTTACATCAGAGTGTGTCCCTGGTCTTTTGGGAGTTCCCGAACTGGGCATAACAGTTTCACTCTGAATGAGACCATTAGTAATTTATAAACATCTCCCAATGACAATAAACACTTGTAGCTACAGAAAACAACCAAAAAACTACCCAATCCCCCTTAATGAAAATAGGAAATCATTCTCATTGATTTCTTCTAGCTGACATTTTGGACATGCAGAAATCCTGTTGGGGGCCCAAAGAAAATTGGCAAAATGTTTAATTAAGTAAGCAATATTTGTGGTCCAGTCTTTGAATGTTGAGAAAATAATAAAAGTTAATAAAAGTCCTATTTAGAACAGTCTAAATTGCTGGACAAATTAAGATTTGTAGCTTTATTCAAAGTTCTCTTGGGAGCAGGCCGTGATGAGAAATAGCAATTGAAGCAGTTGAGGCAGGAACAAGGAGAATTCTGGAATATGCAAGATACTGAAACTGATGTGTCAATGTCTCAGCATGCTGGAAGGAGGATTCTGTCAGGTTTGGTCCAGCAACTCCAGTATTCACTCCTTTTGTTCTGAAAACATATAATTTCTCACAAGCATTACACAGTAATAAAATTATAAATGTATGAGATGTTCAGAATGAAATTAAACTGTAAAGCAATTTTATCAATGCCAATTAAAAGAATGGCATAATAAATATTGAGGATATTATAGCCAAGGATTTATTGGCCATATATTGCTGAAGTTCTGGTTAGAGACATTTTTTATGTCTCAGTCAGTTTTAGAGTTGTTCCCATGTGAAGGGATTATCAATTTATATTGCCTGTTCTGTTTGGCATTCTTGATTTCTCTCTTCTTGTGTGTGGCCAAGGTCTTCAGGTGGTCTTCCTCTGTTATATTTGATTTTTATTAGTTTTGAAGGAACCCATAATTTCTCTTCTCCTATATGAACATATGGAAAACCTCTTCCCCAGAGTGTAACACATTCCCTACTGTCCATTGTGAAGTTAGGGTATCTTTGAAATATATAGGCTGAAGTAATTCAGCAGTTTTTTTTCTATAACCCAGTGTCTCTGTGCAGCTGCTGATTGCTGTTCATTAACATTTAAGATATTTAAGGTCAATAAATCATTATGTAATCTATCTCTGGGGGCAGGTAATACCTTCTCTGTTAAGCATGTCCCTTAAAGTATGATTTGATTTTTCAATGACTGCTTGACTGGCAGAATTGTGAGGTATACCTGTTACATGTTTTATCTTATAATATGTAAAAAAATTTCCATTTTATTAGAGACATATAATGTAGTATTATCAATCTTAATTTGTGTAGGAATAACCATAACTTCCATCACCTCTAATAAATACATAATAACTGAATCAACCTTCTCAGAACTTATGGCTTTTGCTCATTAGAACCCTGAACGTGTGTCTATAGTATGGTGCACATATTTCAGTTTACCAAACTCTATAAAATAAAACACGTGATTTGCCAAATTTCATTTATTTATTTACTAATAGGGTTACTTCCTGCAGTTAGTAAAGTTTAGTTATATAATGAACAAGTGGGACATTTTCACACAATTTCTTTGGCTTGTTGCCAAGTGATAGAAAACTCTCTTTTGAAACCTTTGCTGTTAACATGGTGTTTTAATGAAATTCTGAGGCCTCTAACACGCTTCCTATCAATAGTTGATCAATTTCATCATTGTCTTGTGCTAGAGGGCCTTGTGGACCCATATCAGATCTGATCTATGTTATATACAGTGGATTATTACTATTTCTGATTACTCGTTGTAATTGAAGAAACAGTGAATTTAAGTACAAATTATCCTGAATTAGATCAGCAGTTTCTATATGCAAAAAAACTCTTTCTGCATATTGAGAGTCAGTGGCTATATTAAGAGATTCTTGAAAATATGATAAACCCAAAAGAAATGTATATAATTTTGATTTTTGAACTGAATCATAAGGATTCAGTTTTTAAGGTTTTATTTTGTTTGTGTGCCAAAAATATCCATTCTAAGACAGTCCTCCCTCTGCATAATAATTCCTGTGGGAGAATGAGTGGAAAGCAAGATAACCAAAATACAGGCCCTCTTTGGATCAATATGGTCTATATATGCATCTTGTAATTTCCTTTCTACCAGAGCCAATTCACTTTCATCTTCAGTTGATAATGTTGTTGGACTTTTAAAGTTTTTTATCATCCTGTAAGATTTGAAATGTTACTTAGCTCTTGAGTAGCTAAACCAAAGGTAGGCTATTGCCATGTATTTTTTGAAAATCATTGAGAGTTTTAATTGGGTTCTAATTTATACTTTTTTTGTGGTCGAGTATTTTGTAGGCCCATTTTGTATCCTAGGTAATTAATAGAATCTCCCTTTTGTACTTTTTCGGGCGCAATCTCTAAATCCCAACAAGGCAAAGTTCTATTTATTTCATCAAAAATATTTTCTAATGTTTTTCTATCTGAATCAACCAATAAGATATCATCCATAGAGTGGTAAATTATGGATTGAGGAAACTGCTTATGGATTATCTCAAACAGCTGTTGAACAAAATATTGGCATAAAATAAGACTGTTCAACATCCTTTGTGGTAAGAACGTCTAGTGATATCTCTTTATTGGACAGCTTCTATTCAAAGTGGGTCCTGAGAAAGCAAAACTTTCCCTATCATGTTCATGTAAAAGAATTGTGAAAAAGCAGTCCTTTAAATCAATCACTATAATAGGCCATTCTTTAGGTAACAAGGAAGGCAATGAGATTCCGGATTGTAACAGGCAGTTGAAAAGATGGCCTCTGCTGTATTTTGTTTATGGACAGTCTGAAACTGTTTTTGATGACATTTTAAAATAATTTTAGCTTCTTTATCAAGAGTATTACCTTTTTTTTTTTTTTGGCTTGTCTCAGAACTTGGGGGGATGTTAATCTGAGTCTTCCATTGTTGTAACAGATCTCTTTTCCATAAGTTTATGGTTATCTCAGCCACATATTGTCATAGTTTTCTTATTTGACCTTCAGTTCCTGTACATTTAAGCCATCTAACACTTTGTTTCACTTTAGATAAAGTTCCAACTCTTTGGAATTGAATATCCACCTCAGGTCTAGCACTTCCACAGGGTGCCATTCAGCCTCATGGTAATCCTGTGAGTGATCATCTTCTGCTTGTCTCTGTTGTACACTGACTAAATAAGCTAACCTTTGATTTCTAACCACCTTTGTTTGGCTTTCTTTATTATCTTTTTTCGTCTGCCTGAGTATTTTCTTTACTTAATATTCTAAACTCTTCTTTTAAGGTCGGTACCCATATTTCACACCTATCTCTCTGTTGTTTGTTTTGTTTAATAATCTCTTGAATGTCTTGTTTTATGCCTTGCTCCTAACTTTTAATTTTTTTCTTTATATTGTTCTATTTGTTCTTTGTGTTTTCCAGTATCTTTTCTAAAACCTCTGCCCTCTTTTCCTGTTGTTTATCATGTTCTGTATGTAAGTTTTTGTATGTCTTGTTTTATGTCCTATTTCCAACCTTCATTTTTTTTCTTCATATCGTTCTACTTGTTCTTTGTGTTGTTCCAGTATCTTTTCTAAAGCCTTTGCATTTGAGAAGACATAAAAGGCTAAATCAATTATTAAAGTTAAATTGAGGAATAGGAATGTAACCATAGTCATAATTTCTAAACTTTCCTTTATTTCTGTCTTAAAACCGTAGAAGAGATTATCAGCCAAGCTCAAAGAAGTCTGTTTTAATATTTCTCTCATCATGTTAGACTGTAGTGGCAACCAGTTTTGTTCAGTCTCAGGTCTACCCACAGTAGGCTGTCTTTTGCTCTGAGGCATGTTTAAGAGTCTCTCTTAAAGAGCCAGTAATTTATCTGGGAGTTTTTAGGTTTAAAGTTTGGATTGTATCGCTGAGAGCTTATTCTTCTCCCAAAGCAAATCATATTAAAGTAGGATTTAAAGGGTGTGGATACTTAGATTAGTTGGGTGCCATTTGTTGTAGGTTATTAACATTAACTATTGAAAAATCATTTAGTTGAGCAGCGGTTATTCCTAAACAGCTGTATAACCAAATCACCACACAGAGACTAGGATTTATTTAATTAACCTAGAGCACAATGCTGGCCAACAGTTACTCCATCTTTAACCTCTAAGCCCACACTTTCCTACCATTCAGATTCACCCATCACACTTGCTTTTAGTGATATTTTAGTTCCAGTTCATTTCTGCATGTGGTGCCAAGACCTCTCTTGCAGATTCTCCTCTTCTCCTCTCCTGCCTCCTTTCTCTTCCTCCCACTCTGGACCAGGATGTCTCACCCTATCCTCTCTATTGCTCAGTATTGAGGCTGGTTGTTTTAATTGACAATATAGAGAACAAATGGCAGCATGTTTATGCAAACTTGAGACAGGTGATGCTTAGAAAAAGCATCACATTGCAATACCTTGATGGAAACCAGACAGTGGAGGAGAAAAATCAGCATTTGAATGAACAAGGGTAAATTGTATACATCCATAAAAAGAACATTATACCAATATAATCCCTTGTATCATATTAGAACGACATGGTCTAAAACTAGACCTCAATAATAACAAAAAATAATTAACAGCCTGTATATGCATGGAAACTGAATTCTACTCAATGACAGCTGGATTATGGAAGAAATAAACTAATTAGACTTTCTAGAATTTAACAAAAATGAAGGCACAACTTACCCAAACTAATGAGACATAATGAAAGTAATTCTAAGAGGAAAGTTCATAGAAATGCCTTCATAAAGAAATCTGAGGCATCTCAAATCAACATAACAACACAAGTGAAAGACCTATTCAAAAGGAAGCAGACATACACAAGAGGAGTAGATGGATAGAAATAATCAAACTTAAGGCAGAAATCAATAAATTAAAACAAAAGAAAATTCAAAGAATAAACAAAAGCAAGAGCTGGTTCTTGGAGAAAATGACAAAGATAGACAAACCTTTAGCCTAACTAAAACACAGGGAGACACTATACAAATCAGCAAAATCAGAAAATAAAAGGAGGTATAATTACAGACACTGAGGAAATTCAAAGAATCATTAGGTTTTACCTTAAAAGTCTATATGCCACAAAATTTGAAAATCTAAAGTGAAATGGAATATTTTCTTGCTAGATTCCACTAATCAAAGTTGAATCTGGATCAGTTAATTAAATTAATAGTCCTCTATGCCCTAATGAAATAGAAGCAGTCACCAAAAGTCTCCCTGCCAAACAAAGCCCAGAGCCTCATGGTTTCAGCTGAGGATTCTACCAGACCTTCAAAGAAGAGGTAATGTCAATACTCTTCAAATAATTTCACAAAACAGAAAAAGAAGGAACATTACCAAACTCATTCTATGAGGCCACATTCACCTTGATACCTAAACCTCACAAAAGCTAATTAATGGCAGGGATACACCAAGAAAGATAATTTCAGACCATTCTCTCTTATGAATATTGAAACAAAAACACTCAATAAAATACTCGCAGAATGAATCCAAGAAAACATCAAAGATCTCATCTACCATGACAAAGTAGGCTTCATTCCTAGGCATGCAGGGGAGGTACGATATACAGAAATCCATCAGTGTAATCCACCCTAAACAAACTGAAAAAGAAAAACCACATGATCATCTCAATTGATGCTGAAAAGCATTTAATAAAATCCAAGCTCAATTAATGTTTAAAGTCTTGGAAGTATCAGAGATAAAAGGCACATTCCTAAACACATTAAAGATAATATACAATAAACGTACAGCAAACATCAAACTAAATGGAAAGCAATTTAACTCAGTCCCACTGAAATCAGAGACAAGTCAAGTTTGCTCACTCTCTCCTTTCTCTTCAACATAGTACTGGAAGTTCTAGTTAGAGCAGTAAAACAACTAAAGGAAATCAAGGGGATACAAAACAGAAAGGAAGAAGTCAAAGTATCAGTATTCACAGGTGATATGATAGTATACATGAGTGACCCTAAAAATTCTACCAGAGAACTACTACAGCTGATAAACACCTTCAGCAAAGTGGCTGGATACAAAGTTACTAAAAAATCTCTGAAACCCTCTTGTATATAAAAGACAAGAGGGCTGAGAAAGAAAGAAAGAAAGAAAGAAAGAAAGAAAGAAAGAAAGAAAGAAAAAAAAAAAAAAAAAAAACAACAACCTTGCAATAGCCACAAATAACAAAGTGCACTGGTGTGACTCTAACCAAGCAAGTGAAAAATCTGTATTAAAAAAACTTCAAGCCTTTGAAGAAAGAAATTGAAGAAGATATCATAAGTTTGAATGATCTCCCATACTCATGGATCAGTAGGAATAACAGCAAAATGGCCATCCTACCAAAAGAAATGTAGAGATTCAATGCAATTCCCATCAAAATACCAACACAATTCTTTACAGACCTTGAAAGAACAATTCTCAACATCACATGAAAACACACACACACACACAAAGCCAGATAGTTAAAATAATCCAGTACAAATAAATAAATAAATAAATAAATAAATAAATAATAAAACTTCTGGAGGTATCTCCATCCTGGATCTGGATTTCAAGCTGTACTACAGAGAAACAGTAAAAACAGTGTGATACTGGCATAGAAACATACTGGTGGATCAGTGAAATTGAATCAAAGAGCCAGAAATAAACCCACACACCTACAACGCCTGATTTTTGACAAAGAAGCCAAAATCATTCAATGGAAAAAAGAACATCTTCAACCAATGGTGCTTGTCTAACTGGATGTCCACATATAGAAAGATACAAATAGATCCATACTTATCATCCTGCAGAAAAGTAAATTCCTTGTGGATCAAATACATCAACATAAAACTAACATTCTTAATCTGTTATTAAAAAAAATTGAGGAAGAGGCTTGAACACATTGGCACAGGAGACAACTTCCTGAACAGAACACCAGCAGCACAGGCTCTAAGATCAACAATCAATAAATGGGATCTCATGAAACCTAAAATCTTCTCTAAAGCAAAGGACACTGTCAGCAGAACAAAATGATGGCTTACAGACTGGGAAAGTATCTTCACCAATTCTGCATCTGACAGAAGGCTAATACCAGAATATATAAAAACCTAACAAATCAAATAATCCAATTAAAAATTGGGTACAGAGCTAAAGAGAAATTCTCAAAAGAGGAATATTGAATGGTGTAGAAACACTTAAAAATGCTCAATGTCCTTAAAAATCTGAGAAATGAAAATCAAAAAGACTCTGAGATTCCACACCCATCAGAATGGCTAAGATAAAAACTCAAGGGGACACCCATCAGAAATGGCTAAGATCCATTGCTGGTGAGAAAAAACTCTTCAGAAATCAGGCACAACACATGCTGGAGAAGATGCATATATCAGAAAACCATACATACAAAGGGCATTTGCTCAAATATGACAATAACAGCTTTATTCATAGTAGCCAGAATCTGGAATCAAACTAGGTGTCCCTCAGTGGGGGAATGGATACAGAAATTGTGGTACATTTACACAAGGAAATACTGCTCAGGTATTAAAAACAAGAAAATCATGAAATTTGCAGGCAAATGGATGGAACTAAAAAAGATCACCCTGAGTGATGTATCCCAGAAGCAGAAATACATGTATGGTATATATACACTTATAAGTGGACATTACCCATACAATATAGATTGTACATACTAAAATCTACAGACTTTTGAAAGCTAAAGTACAAGGAGGAACATAGGGAAGATGCTTAATTCTCATTCAGAAAAGAAAACAAGATAGATGCCAGAACCCATAGAAGAAAGATAACAGGATAGGAGCCTTTCACGGATGTACACTAAGTGACTCCACTCAACAGGTGATTGAAGCAGATGCAGAGACCCACAGCAAAATTTTGTATAGAGCACAAAAAGACTTATTGAAGAAGTGGGAGAGAGAAGGATCTAAAGGGGTCAGGAATCACACAAGGAGACCAAAAAAGCCAAAAAATCTGTGTCCTGGGGCCATGCAGAGACTGATGCATCAACCAAAGAGCATGAGAGGACTTAGACCCCTGCTCAGATGTAGCCCATAGACAGCTCAGTCTCCATATGGGAATCCCTAGTAAGGGGAGAGGAGACAGTCTCTGAACTTGGTTGTCTGCTTCTTGATGACTTCTCCCTGGTGGGACTACCTATTCAGCCCACAAATGAAGAGGATGCAAGGAGTCTTAATGGAACCCGATAAGCTAAGGTCTGATAAGACATTTCCTATCAGAGGACTACAGGAGAAGGATAGGGAGGAGGAGGGAGGGATAGTGGGACATAGAATAGATGAGGAGGGGGCTACAATTAGAATTCAAAGTGAATAAACTATAAAAATTAATGATAAACATGGGTGACAGAATGAAGCATAAATAAGGCACAATTTACTGAGAAACACAAAAAATACTCATCTTCTTTAATCATAGATCTAGCTAGAAAAAAAAAAACTTAGGCAATCAATACCTCAAATGACAAATAACGTATGTTTAGTGTCCTTCTTGGCACTATAGTAAAAGAGAATGTGATAGGATGCACCCAATATCATTGGAAATCTTTCTTCATGCACTGAACATGGAGTGACTTGTAGGAGTTGAGATGCTGATTTACTTTATCCCCACAGATCATCAGGAGTGTAGCTCTTGCTGAGTTCAAGAGTACCCAAACCTTGAGAGAAACCAGTACCTGCTCATGGCAGTGACATTCCTGTCCTTTGAGGATCCTCTGGGCTTGGCCCTGGGCTGCATGGCTCTGTGCTTATCTGTTAGCACAGCTGTTATTTTGGGGATCTTTCTCAAGCACCATGACTCAACCATCATTAAGTCTAATAACTGGACTATAATAAAATACCTTAGTGTCTTCAATAAAATTATTTACCCCTACTCTTAGTAAGTTTATATAAAATGTATATCTAAGCAAAACTAAAAGAGTTCTCCATTTAAGCAATTTTATATTGATACACTATTTCAGAATAGAAACTACTTCTGAAAACACATTGTAGCCTCTTTTGGATATATGCCTAGGAGTGGTATGGCTGGATCTTGAGGAAACGCTATTCCTAGTTGTCTGAGAAAGCACCGGATTGATTTCCAGAGTGGTTGTACAAGTTTACATTTCCACCAGCAGTGGAGAAGGCTCAAGTACACAATAAGGACATTTGCTCAACCATATTTGTCGCAGCTTTATTTGTAATAGCCAGAAGCTGGAACCACCCAGATGCCCATCAACTGAAGAATGGATGCAGAAACTGTGGTACATCTATACAACGGTATTACTCAGCAATGAAAAATAAGGAAATCATGAAATTTGCAGGTAAATGGTGGGATCTGGAAAGGATCATCCTGAGTGAGTTGTCCCAGAAGCAAAAAGACACACACAGTATATACACTCACTCATATAAACATACAACATAGGATAAACCCACTAAAATCTGTACTTCTAAACAAACTAAGCAAAAGAGAGGACCCTAGCTAAAATGCTCAATCCCCATTCTGAAAGGCAAAGAGGATGGACATCAGAAGAAGAAGAAAACAGGAAACAACCTAGGAACCTGCCACAGAGGGCCTCTGAAAGCCTCTGCCCTGCAGACTATCAAAGCAGATGCTGAGCCTGATGGCCAACTGTTGGACAGAGTGAATGGAATTTTATGTAAGAAGTGGGAAATAGTAAGAGCTGGAGAGGACAGGAACTCCACAAGAAGAGCAACAGAACCAGAAAATTTGAACACAGGGAACTTCCCAGAGACTCATACTCCAACCAATGACTATTCATGGAGATAACTTAGAACCCCTGCACAGACGTAGGCCATGGCAGTTCAGTGTCCAAGTGGGTTACACAGTAATGTGAAGAGGGACTGCGTCTGACATAATCTGATTGGCCTGCTCTTTGATCACCTCCTCCTGAAGGGGGAGCAGCCTTACAAGGGCACAGAAGATGATAATGCAGCCACTTCTGATGCGAACTGATAG
The DNA here is from genome assembly GCA_036365155.1 of Meriones psammophilus. Classification (NCBI taxonomy): domain Eukaryota; kingdom Metazoa; phylum Chordata; class Mammalia; order Rodentia; family Muridae; genus Meriones; species Meriones psammophilus. Next base: position 79,444 of record JAEOAE010002986.1, read on the forward strand.
ACTAAGACCAGAAAGAAGGAGAGGAGGACCTCCCCTATCAGTGGACTTGGGGAGGGGCATGCATGCAGAAAGTGGAGGGAGGGTGGGATCTTGAGGGGAGGAGGGAGGGGCTTATGGGAGGATACAAAATGAATGAAGTGTAATTAATAAAATTTAAATAAAAATTAAAAAAAGAAAAGAAAACATTTTAGTAAGTTATACATGTTACTTTTTAATTTGTGGGCAATATAAGTATTCAAATTTTAATTACATAATAGTAATTGTGATGAATAATACAGGTAGTATATATATTTTCCCCTAGTATTTTATTTTTCTGGAGGAAACAGTAATTAGGTTGACAGTTGACATCTTCTTTTGGACAGGCAAAACCTGGTTCTCTGGCAAAGGGTGCTTGCACAATTGTACATCCACAGCAGAAATCAGTGTGTAGAATTCTCAAAATGATAAAAATAAATCTGCCATATGAACAACGTATAACTTTCCTTGACACATGCACAATGGACTCAACATATTCCTTCAAAAATATTTTCTCAGCCATGCTGCTCATTGCTATTCTGTTCACAATAGGTACAAAATGGGAACGCCTAAATATCCTTCAGCTGATATAGATAAGTGAAATGGTATGCACATAAGTAGATAGAAATATAAATGATGATATTGATTTAGGTAAGTCAGATCTAGAAAACAGATATCATGTCCTATCTACTATGAAGCATGTAGCTCTAGATCTTCAGTTGTGAGTATTCACCCTACTGTGAAAGAAAAGAAAGATTGTTGTGAAAGATTGGGAACCAACTACAGCAGTAGATAGTTTCCATAGAGGAGGGAAGGATAAGGTGGGGCAGAAATGAGTCAGACATGGTTGTCCAAGGAAACTTAGAGTCTCGACTCACTGGCAGTCAGAGTACTTCTTTATTTATATAGCTTAAATAATAAAAGATAGATTCACATTGTTCTAAAACATAGATTATATCCTTTTTGACCCCAGACAGGTGTTTTAACTGTCTCTTGGTCATAAATTTAGTCATCATTGATAAACTTTATCTTTTCCTAATATTTTTCTTCATCATTCCCATAACCTGATATTTTTGAGAATCTGAAGGCATATTTGCCACAGCCTGAAAGCCCATCCTCAGGTTGGAAGCATTCTCAGATTCAATGGCAATAGATAGAAAATCTTCAAGCCAGCTTGGGCATATTGCTTTGTTCCAAGAAGTATATTATCAAATTTTAATGGACAGCCTCAAGAAAAGCAATTTAGGCCAAAGCAGCAATAGTTATTATTCAATTCCTGGCATAATGCATTGTCTATACCTCATATCTTTGTAGAATTTTTTATGTGCTAAATATAAATATGCTTTCATTATTTTGGTCATACAACACCACAGTGATACTGTGCAAGATGATATTTCTAGGAAAGGGAGGTCCTAATATCTCACTTTTAAAATCATTTTTACAAAACATTCTTTGTCCATCATTATAGACCCTAGTGTAAGTGAAGATGTCTCCAGCCATTCATGTACAGCTCTAGCTAGTCATTGAGGGGCATACCATATGTAGCTCCTAATCTTATATGCCAAGTAATCACCTGAGGATACAGCAGTATGAGGTATTTAATCTCAAATACTATCAACTCTCCTGGATCAAGAAACTTTGTTTGCCTTTTTAAGAGTATGTTGTTCTGATTATTTTCTTCTTGAGGAAGTACAGGGGTAGATTTTGCAAGACTACCTTGAAGCTGAAGTCTCATAAGGAGTTTTCTGCCATTTTTATGTGAGTTACAACTTCCATGAGAAAGACATTCATGTAGGTCCAGATAATTGATATTTCTCCTAAAAATGAGAGGAGCAGTATGCTCAGGATTTTTCTGGGGAAGCTTAGAAGCAGTACTCCAGGGTGAAGGCATAAATGATTCATGAAAAAATTTCCCATTACTCCAATGTCCCCAGGTCGTACATGTACTGAAAGCCCTCTAAGCATGTAGAAAGTGGAGATCAAGACCAAGCCTGAAAGATAGTATGAAGGCTATTGTAACATGCAACTCAGCTATACTGGATCTTTGTCAAATAGCTGTGCTGACTTCACGACTTTAACTGTATATAAACTTTGGTGAGGTTTTAATCCATTTGGAGGTGAATTTTGAATGAAAATAAGCATCTATTTCCATGTTTCTACATATAGGCATCTAGTTTGGTCAGCATCATTTATGAAGATTTTATCTGTTTTTCCAATGTGTATTTCTTGCTTTCCAGTGTGTATTTATATTTTTGTTATAGTATTAGTGCGTTTACATAATCAAATATTACTCAGACATTTAAAAAATCAAATCATGAAACATGAAGTTAAATGCAGATTTGCAGGTAACTGAGAGTGAGAGAACCTAGACCCCAAAAGAGAAATAGGGTATGTATTTGCTTTTACATATATATTATTTGCAAGATGTATGATATGCAAGCAACTGAACATAATACCGCAGGGGATACATACAGATTAAGAACTGGAGGTTAGGGGAGGCAGAAATTTCTTCAAAGGAAAGGGAAATAAAATACTTGGTACAAATGGAAGTTGGGTTAAAAAGAGAATTGAAGGGGATTGGGAAAGGAAGAGGGCAATGAAAATGTAACATGAGAAAAGACAGGTAATATTAAGGGTCATTTGTTTGGTACAGTGGAAACCTAATGCAGTAGAAACTTTCTAAATAATATACGTATAAAGAGCTGATATAAATGAAATCACCACGAAAGAAGAAAGTCCCAACTGGAAATCTCTTGTCACTAAGTAAAGCATCCAGTACTGGTAATATTTAACTAAGGTATTGGCTAAAGTAGTGTGATTGCAATGCCAAAACAACACAGGCTTTTGCCAAGACTATAGGCTGATCTTTACAAACTGACCGCAATGCCCTCTTGCTGGAGACAACACTTACACTTACATGGAACATAGATAAATAGAGCTTGTGCCTACATAAAACCTTCACACTTAAATTCTAGCAATTTTGATATGGGAAGTACTCTGCAACTACAAGAGGAGAAATATAAACACTAACCCAGCTACCAAACTTTTGAACTTTAACAATGTTCTACCTGTAAGACATATTAGTATGAGTTGTAGGAGTAAATACCAATCTATAGTTTGACTTGAGGCCCACTTCACATGATGTAATCCACACCTGACACTGGTTTATTGATCAAGAAAAAGAAATTACACAGCCCATGGTTCTGGGGGAAAAACAAATACTACATTCTACTAAAAGTGATGAAATGACCATTGACACCATTCTGCTATACTCATAGACCAGTATCTTGTTCAGCCATCATCAAAAAAAAAGTCATCCTGCATCTGATGGAGACAAATTCAGGGACCCATAGAGAAAATAGACAGTCAGTGAGAGACCTCAGAATATTCCCTTCAGGCTCTTAAGTAATTCAGCTAGAAGAGTGTAAGAGCCAGAAAGGATAGAGGATATCAAAGAACAAAGCACTATAAATTAAGAGGACTGAAGAATAGATAAACTGTGAGAGACTGAGGCAGCATGCACAAGGCCTTTATTATTCTGTCCCTAGCCCTATCTCTAACTGATAAGTGCTTGCAAATGAAAATGTAGTTTTCTCCAAGGGACACTCATTTTATCCAAGGGACTACTGTTAATTTTATTTTTAAGAGTACATTCCAATAGGTAGATGGCCAAAAATTTCCCTCACTGGCAAGTTTGGATTCTCATGTCCTAGAATTCTGGCATGCATTTAAATTTTTTTATCATAGTTCTCATTTTAATTTGCTGAAGATTTTTTTTTCTGTTTTTAAAGCTTATGTTTTAAAGTTTATGTCCTCTGTGTGTATTCAAGTCTTGTGTGGTGATTTCATTTATATTGGCTTCTTATATGTATATATTTTAGAAAGTTTCTATTGCATTAGGTTTCCACTATACCAAACAAATGACCCTTAATTTTACCTGTCTTTCCTCATGTTACCTTTTCATTTCCCAATCCCCTTCAATTCTTTTTTTTAGCCCACCTTCTATTGTTTCAAGTTTAATATTCTATGAGATTTGCATATTGAACAAGTTGCATCATTTCCTCTTGGGCTCTTTTTCTATTTTTTCCTACTCAGATGTGTTTACTTTTGTCCTTTTGCTATTTTATTTTCTTATTATACATTATACCCCTCCTTTTTTAATATGAGGGTGAATTTAGACAGGATAGAATGGGAGATGGGAAAGAGTTGTCAAGATTAGAGGAAGGGAAAAACTTTAATCTGGATGAACATATAAGTAAAGTGCCTATTTTTAAAACACAAAAAAAGGAGAAGGAGGAGAATGAAGAGAAAGAAAAAGAAGAAGGAAGATTCGGAGAAAGAAGAAAAGCAGGAGGAGAAGAGAAGATGAGAGAAGAAGAAGAAGAAGAAGAAGAAAGAAGAAGAAGAAGAAGAAGAAGAAGAAGAAGAAGAAGAAGAAAATTGTGTCAAAAGAAATGTTAAATAGCTATGCACAAAAGATCCAGAAAATCTAAAAAGTGCAAAAAATAATTTATAAATAATAAAAATAGAAAAAGAAGACAAAACTCATATCAAAATCCTAGAAAATATTTTCAGCAAAATAATAGAAGAATGTATCCTTAACCTAATGAAGAAGGGGTAGCCTATAAAAGTACAAAAAGTATATAGAACAACAATTAAAGTATACCAGAAAATAAATTGTGCTCAGCACATATAAAATCAAAACATTAAATGTAAAGAAAAGTATATTAAACAAAGAAGGGATATTAAAAGTTGCAAGTTGAAAATACTAAGTTGCATATAAATTCAGACTCTTTAGAGTAACTCTTAATCTCTCAAGAGTGATTCTAAACCTAGAATGGCTGAGAAAAATTATATATAATCTTTAAGGGACCCTTATTCCTATATCCAGTAAACTTTAAATAATAAATGATGAATAAAGATATATTGCATAATAAAACCAAATATGAGTAATATCTCTGTAAATCTTCACTACAGAAGCCAATCAATGGAACACTCCAATCTAAAGTGTTAACCATACCCAAGACAACAAAAAGAATGAATAATCCCAAGCATCAAATCAGAAGGCAAAAACCCCACACCATAACTACAAAATAAAGGGAAATAATAAACATTGCTCATTGAAAATTCTAAACTTGGATGTTCAATTCTAGAACAGAAAGACAGGAACTAAAAGAATGGACTAGACAACAATGTCCATTTTTCTGTTGCATCTACAGAACACTCTTTACCAACCAGGTTGGACAGCATCTCTGTGTAAAAGGATGAAAGGAGACAGTAGAAGAAAGTGGACCAAAAAAGAAGTTTAGTGGAACTTTATTTTATAAAGTCCACACAAACAAATACTAAAATTCTTGAGTCAATTTAAAAGAGAGTATACTGTACTGAATGACACTGAATTAGGATATGAAAACAACAGATGACTTGGACTGGTCCAGCACACATCTACACTCATGTTTACTGAAGCAAAGCTTACTGTATGCTAAGAGAGAATGGACTTGATTGTCCTGAATCACATGAGTGCAAACTATAATATTATTCAAATTTTATTCATGGAAAACATGTACTTTTGTTTTTTGAGATTTTTAATATAATCACATTATTTCTCATTTCTCTGTCCTCCCTACAAAATCTCTCATATATCCCTCTTTTGGTTCTTTCAATTTCAAGTCTTGGGTTGCAAATAACTGCTATTACATGTATCATGCATGTGTGTGTGTGTGTGTGTGTGTGTGTGTGTGCAAGAGTGAGAGAGAACATTTAACATTTCAAGAAAGGCAATCATTTTACTTTGAAATTGTGGATGAACTCAAAATGTATCATCAAAAGTTATGACCTGAGCTAGACACAGAAATGAAACATTGTCTGACTTCAGTCTTAACTGGGTTATAAGCACTCAGTGCTCTGAAATAAGAACTGAATAGTTAGTATTAGAGCCTGAACATCATGGGTGAAAAATAAAATTATGGAAAAGAAAAAAAAAATGACTTGTCAAAGAACACACTTCGGTGTGTGACTTGTCAAAGAGAAATAATATAAAGAAATACTTCGGGGTGCATGCATAAGAGCTATTAATAATAGCTTACATTGTTTACTTGAAAAATATTCTCTGTATATTTTTAAATCTCAATAACAAACTGTTATAATTACTGTGTAAGAGATATTAATTTATTTATATATTATTTACTCTTCCATCAAATTTCCTTCCATTTTCACCCTCCTGAGTTTTGAGTAATCATTCTTTGCTCTTTTGAAAATTCAAGCCACTTTTTCATAAACTATTTTTACACACTTAACATCAAAATTTGATTTTAAAATATTTTACAATATTATAATACTAGGAATATATGACAAACCACTGAATTTTATTAAGGGTATTTATTATATATAGTATTACAGGAAAAAGGAAAATGAGTAGAGATGAAATACTATTCTTTCTAGTTGTTTTTAAGAGACAGTTGCCTGACTCCAGCCATCTCAGGAAAAAAAAAAAAAAAAAAAAAAAAAACATTTTTTTCTTTTTATTGATTATTACAATTTATTCACCTTGTTTTCTGGCTGTAAGCCCCTCCCTCATCTTCCACCAGTTACAACCTACCTCCCTTTTCTACCCCTATGCCCCTCTCCTAGTCCACTGATAGGGAAAGTCCTCCTTCCCTACTATCTTATCCTGGTCTATCTTATCAAATCTTACCAAGAATGGCTGCACCTTCTTCCTCTGCAGCCTGGCAAGGCTGCACCTTCCAGAAGTAGGTGATCAAGGAGCCTTCCACTGAATTCATGTCAGAGACAGCCCCTGTTACCCTTAATAGGGAACTCACATGGAAACTGAGATACTTATGAGCTACATCTGAGCAGGGGTTCTAGATGTTCTTCATGCATTGTCCTTGATTGGAACAGGACCCCTAGGCCCATATTTTTTGGCTCAATTGGCCTCCTTGTGGAGGTCCTCTCCCATCCAGGCGTTTTTAGCTCCTGAATCTTCCATATTAATTCATGCTTTCTGTACAAAATTTGGCTATGAGTCTAACCATCTGCTTCAATACCCTGCTATGTAGATTCTTTCAGAGGCCCTCTGTGGTAGTTTCCTGCCCTGTTTTCCCATATTACCCGATTATCAATGTCTATCTCATTTGTCCTTCTGAATGAGGATTAAGCATCTTCCTTAGGGTTATTCCTGTTGTTTAGATCTTTTAGGACTATAGATTTTAGTATTTTTAAACCCTATATTATATGGCTAATATCCACATATAAGTGAGTATATACCAAGAGTGTCTTTCTGCTTCTGGATACCTCACTCAGAGTGATCTTTTCTAGTTGCATCCACTTGCCTGCTGATTTCCTTGTTTTTAATTGCTGAATACTAATGCATTGTATAAATGTGCCACAATTTCTGTGTCTATTCCTCGGTTTGGGGACATCTAAGTTGTTTCCAGATTCTGGATATTGTCAATAAAGCTGTTATGAGTATATTTGAACAAATGTCCTTATTGTATGGTTGATAATCTTCTTAATATATGCCCGGAGTTGGTATAACTGAATATTCTAGTAGCACTATTCATAATTTTCTGAGAAAGCACCAGATTGATTACCAAAGTAGTTTTACAGTTTATATTCCCACCAGCAATGGAGAAGGGTTCCCTTTTCTCCACATCCAGTCCAGCTTGTGTTGCAGATGATGTGATAGTACACATGAATAACACTAAAAAATTCAACCAGGGAACTCCTACAGCTGATAAACAACTTCAGCAAAATGACTGGATACAGAATTAAATTTAAAAATTCTGAAGCCCTCCTGCATACAGAAGACAAATGGGCTCAGAAAGAAATTAGGGAAACAAAACCCCTTTACTAAAGCCACAAATAACATAAAGTACCTTGGTGTGACTCTAATCAAGCAAGTGAATGACTTGTATGAAAAAAAAAAAACTTCAGGAAGATATCAGAAGATCTCCCATACTCCAGGATTGGAGGATTAACAGTAAAAATGGCCACTGTACAAAAAAAATCTAAAGAGTCAATGCAATTCCAATCAAAATACCAGCACAACTCATTACAGACCTTGAAAGAACAATTCTCAGTTTCATATGGAAAAACAAATAACCCAAAATTGATTTAAAAAAAATGCTTGTACAATAAAAGATTTTCTGGAGGTATCTTCATCCGAGATCTCAAGTAGTACTATAGTTCAACAGTAATAAAAAAAATGGCATGGTACTGGCATCTGTACTTTAAATCTTAAAGGGGTGTGCATCTACTCATTAATAATTTTTATTAAATTATATCAATAAGCTGATGGGAAAAAAAACAAGTATATGTGAATCACATGCTATCTCAGTTTCAAACCCAGCTTTAGGGTGCTCAGACAGCCAATGCTGCCTTGGGCTATTTTTTCTGCTGATCAATCTTAAAACATCCCTGGCTTTTCTATTAAAATTGTACTTTTCTTAACTTTAAATTGTTCTTTAAGATTTTTTACATCAGAGCCATTAGCAAAAACTTCTTCCCTGACCTTGTTAAACAATCTATTTTTACAAATTCTTTCTAAGTATAATGGTCTTTGCTAACTATCTACATCTATGGCTCCTTTCAAGGGCACTGGTTAATTCATTAATCTGCTCCAGTAAACAGGTGGAAAGAGATCAAACATTGTTAATTTTAAATGCCAGTGATATTGCCCAGTGATGGGCTAGAAGCCTCCTTAGACTTTTCATACAGCTCTTTTTATGAGGAATATGAGCCTATAAGGCAACAAGCAGAGCTATGCTACATAAGAGCACAAAGTATTCAGGACAAGCAGTTCTTGAGATTATGCTTCTCCAAGACAAACTCATCATGACTATGCTAACAGGGGAGCCACATTCCATGAGTTCTACAGCTGTTTTACTGTTGCTCCTGCATGGCTCTTGACAGGACCAGCTAGCCAAAATAGTTTGCCTATGGATGGGTGAGGGGGGAGTGAGGTTAGCTCAGGCCCTGAGAAGGAGAATTCAGGGTATTGCATGGGCTGTACTAGCCTGGAAGACCAGATAACATGGAAGGACTGAAGGATTGCTGGGAGAAAATGGCAGGTAGATTTGATTTGATATGTTAACTAGGAACCTCTGCCATTAGTTCCAGGTTTGAATCCTACTTCTATGGTAACCTAAACTTCAGAGAGAAAAGCATGGTCTCCATTGGATAATGATCTTCAAGTGAGCTCACAGGGAAGAAAGGTGACAAAGACAAAGATTATGTTTTTTCTTTTCTTTCTATATATCTTCTTCTCTTTGAGGGAGGACGGTTACCCAAACTGGACTCAAATTTTTGCTTTTTTTTTCTTACTATATTTTATTTTATTTTATTAATTGTTTTTATTTTTCAGAATTTATTCATTATATATGCTGATTGAAGGTCACTCCCTCAACTCCTACTGGTCCCACCCTCCCTCCATCTTCCCCCATCCCCTTTCCCTAGACCACTCTAAAGGGGAGTTCCTATCCTCTGCCATCCACCCATACATTATCAGAACAGTACTCAGCTATTAAAAACAGAGAAATAAAATTTCTGCTCTTATTTCTTTTCCATAGGCCATTGTACTCACCTCAGAAGATTTCATACCATGAAACTTGCCTGCAACCTTACCATGAACTAAACACTAAGTATAACTCATTTTAAAGAGTCCTACTCAAGACACTGTTGATTGACCATCTCCCATGCAGAAACATGTGAACTTTGAAATGCTATGATGTCTGAAACATTTTATCACAGGCATTTCAGAGAATGTGATTGTCTTGCTGCCTGGAGGGCTGGTTTCCACCAGCCCAGGAAGGCATAAGGGGCAGAAGATGATTAGCATAAAGCTTGGAAAGCCTGCAAGCATAACTGTGGTCAGCCACTCTGGGAACCACCTTAGAAAGTAGGTTCAACTTTAACTCCAGAAAACAGAAAACAGAGGCTTATATCCCTTGGGGAGTGCCTGGGATGCTCCAAGCATAGGTGTAGATAATTGTTTAATGCTAGGCAATTCAAGGATGCCCGATTTGCATTAAACAGCACATTCCTATTATATGAATAAGAACAAGGACACAGATCCAAATTATCCTATATTTGAAGGGATGGGAGAGTTATCAGTGATCTGTGTCAAAGGCCATCTATCAAATTTGATTGGTGGTGTCTATGTCTAAAGACACTCTCTAGATGAAGTCAGGCAGAGAAAACTCACCCTTGACAGTGTTACACATCTACTCCAGAAGCAGGTTCATACATGTAAAAGACAGCCTTCCTCCCTCATATCTCAAAATTCAGTGTGGGTTGTGATGTTTTTCAATAGTAGCCCTGGAACAATAGGTATGTGTACACAAAGAAACTTCTACAGGCTACCACTGTTGTGTTACTCTCAGAGAACTTCCTGGCTGGTGTTAGTTCACCATTCCCTACATATTCATCCACTGGACTAAAAGTTTCTTGTGTAAAGTGAGGGAACTGAAAATAGTAAATGTTGAGAATCAGGATTATCAATAAGTCTTCCGTAAACACATTATATAATACTGTTGCATGTAATTGATATTCACCATTCATTGTATTCTTTTTAAAAAAAAGTTTATTTACTTTAAATTCCAATAGTAATGCCTCTCCCTTCTCTGCCCATGAATACCCTCTGTTCCTATTGCCCCTATCCCCTTTCCCCTTCAGAAAAGGGAGATCATTTCCATTGAGCTAGTTTTACAGTTCTGTTGCATCTCAGTGGACCAAAGTACACAACGGCCTTTCCACCTTGCTTATACTCACAGAATTCCTCTCCAGTAAGGATACTTTTATTTTGATGATGACTCTGGATTTGTGCAAGGCCTCACCATTTTAACACATTCATAAGTTTTTACTCTATTATGAATCCTTTCATGATGATGAAGATTATACAAATGTGGAATGGTTTCACCATGTGAAAAGCACTCAAAGGCTTTCTGTCCATTAGGATTTCTTTCATGAGTGTGGAGATTATTCTGAAGTCCAAAAGTTTGTTCACATTGGTTACAGTCAGACATCTTTCCAGTATGTGTTATTTTATGTATTAGGAGATGTTATGTGCAAAGGCTTTGCCACATAGTTATATTCATATGGTTTCCCTCCAGAATGTGTTGTTGTCTTAGGAGATGATTGTTACATGCAAAGGATTTATCACACTACCCTCACAAGGCTTCTTTCCACTGTGTGTCTTTTCCTGTTTTCGGAGACTACTCTGCTGTGCAAAGGCTTTATCCCATTGGGTATATTCATAAGGTTTCTTTCCAGTATGTGTTCTTTACAATGTTACTGCACGAAAATTAGTAACACTGGTTCTACTATGTAATTTTTGCTTATTAGAAGGTTTTGGACACATACTGATCACCAATTCAGTGTGTATACCTCTTACAATATCTGAGTAGATAGAATGATACTAAACAGATTGGCCGTTCAAGTCAGTAGGTGTAATGTCCATATGATTCAAATGGTATTTTTGTTACAGTATTATTTTATTTTCTTCTATCTTAGGGGAGTGCCTTGTAAACACAAATCAGATACCTGACATTGAAGTACATGGAATTATGAGAATTTAATGATCATCACTACACTTAAAGCAGTGCTGTTTATACACTGTTGCTTTTCTTTAAACTTCCAGGACACAGCCATGTGTGCTGGTACATGCCTTCAATTCCAGCACTTGTGGAGGAAGAAGCAGGCAGATCTGTGTGATTTTGAGGTCAGGCTGGTCTAACAAGCAAGTCTAAGTAAGTCACAGATACCCAGAAAAAAAATCTATTTCAAAAACAGAAAATAAAAAGCAGCCAATAAACAAACAAACAAACAAACAAAAAACACCAAACTTCCAGGACACATTAAAATTTAAGATTTATATCTGTATCAACATGCACATAAAGTTACCTTTTATTACTTGTAGAACTTTGAAAATGTTCTTCAATATTATGGTCATCCCAATTGTAGCCTAAAATATAGTACGACAAAATATATATTATTGGAAATATCATGTTATTATTAAGGCAAAACTTAAATCACTATCTTTTGTGACCCTTAGAACCATGCCTGATTTATTTACCTCATTCCTCCTCATTCTTAATTGGAATTGCAGAAGAGGATCAATAACAAAGTAAAAGTTGTCTCTTTATTTTAAAAGTGAAAGAAAAATTGCAGTCTTACCTATAGCAGTGAGGTTTTCACAGGTCTCTAGCATCACATCTTTGTAGAGTTGCTTCTGGGAAGATTCCAGCAAGGCCCACTCTTCTTGGCTGAATTTCACATGCACATCATTGAAGGTCACCGAATTCTAAAATATGCCATACATTTGTACAACAGAAACAGTGGCAACAATATAATTTATACTTCATTGTCAATATAATCATATAATTCTACTGCTTCTTCAATTTATTTTCTGACACAGAAGTGCGAATGTTATACAGTTGGGTGCTGTGCATGATGTGAAGTAGGGGAGATGAAAAAGCCTAAAGGTTAGATTGAAAAAAAAAAGAAAAAAAAAACAACGTAGGCATGCTTCAAAAACCTGTGTTTCATCAGTTTGTAAGACATGAATATAAACTAGCCTTTAGTTGGGTTCTTGAGCAATCTATGAATCATCTTCAGTTACTTGGGTGAGTAGGTCAGGACCCTGTCATGAGACAGGTGGAAGGAGAAAACACAGTCATGATATTTTATATAGCAACAAATGAGATGTGTTGATCAGGGGACACTGAACAGATGAGTAACATCAGTCAAAAGACATGATACTGACTATTATGGTTTGACCAGGGCTCAGGGATGTGGCATATCAGTATGTGAAGAGGGGGGCTTATATATTTGTGGAAGGGAAAGTGGACTACAGTGAATACATGGATAAAAATAATGTGAGTGGCAAGCAACAACAATCATAGCCAAAAACACGATATTTCTGGGTGACCTGACAAAAGCAAAGGAATAGAACACATGATTATTCTTTGATCATTGTTTTGTATATCCTCCTTACTAAATAATGTAGTCTATAGATTAAAAATAAAGAGTAAAACTTTTCTATTAAAAAAAGAAGTGTTAATGTTATCACTAAGTCATTTTCGAAAAAAAATGGAATAACAAGTTTTAACTGTATCATATCTGAACTTTTTGAAGAGGATATAGCTTTGGAATAGACATGGCAATTAATGTGGACAAAGACAAACAGAGAGAAGAGTGTGAAATAGAGAGACAGAGACATAGAGACAGAGACACAGAGAGAGATAAATTAACAGATGAACAATACTAAGTACAGATCAGAGAAATTTATTAACAGTTACTAACTACAAAATAAATGGTGGACAAGCTGGTTGTATTCTGTCATGCCTTCAATTCCATCACTCAGGAGGCAGACACAGGTGTATATTATTGAACTGGATGTTAGTATTATATATTCAAAGATTTCTAGGACAGCCAGACCTATATAGTAAGACAAAGCCTCCCCTAAAAGTCAATCAAACAAACACAAAATATTGAAAGAACTCAGAGGTCTTTACTGAAGCTTCTACAAGGAATTATACATTCACTCCTGTTGTATATTTATTTTCCAGAAATATGCACTGCCCCAGCTTAAACTGTAACTTCAATGATATCTTACTAAAAGGGAATGCATGTTTAAACAGCTAAAAATAGAAAGATGAAAATATTAACAATGTAAATGCTGATCATAAATAAGCAACATAAAACTGGACAGATGGCTCAGCAGTGAGGAGTTCTTGCTGCTCTTTCAAATAATTGGGCTCAATTGTCAGTGATTACCTGGGACCCACTACTATCAATTGCTGTAAGTTCATGAGTTCTGAAGACATCTTCAGACTACTGTGAGGATTAGGCACACAAGAGGTGCATATTCATGCATACAATCAAAATACTTATATTCAGTAAAAATTAAAAATAGATCCCAGATGGTTGGGCTGATTGCATACTGCGTCTGATAAGCTGGGTAGCAGACACTGCATGGTGTCCAATAGTTGGATCTGTGGGTCCCAGCTGACTGTGTTACAAATGTAAGATGAAAACCAATGATGAGGGAAACAATCGGGTCCAACCTCAGAGCACCCAGCTAAACTCTAGGAAAGTTCCTGGGATGTTGCAGCAGGAATAAGGTTTTCAAGCAAATGGGCCCAAGAAGCAAGCAGGAGTAGATATTCTAATATCTAATAAAATAGACTTTCAACCAAAATTATTTGAAAGCGATGAGGAAGGCGGGAATCCAAGATGGCTGTGCCAGGAGGACATTGGGTCTGAGGAGTAGGACACCAATGTTGGTACAGCAACTAAAAGACTGAACTCTGGGCCCTAAAACAACAAATATCCTTTTTCCCAGGTGAGAGGAAACTCCACGATGTGGGAGTCAGTCAGGTCCACTCTCAGGTCACTCAGCGAGAACTTGGAAGATATCCTGGGTCACAGGATACACCTTTGTGTCCTGATAAGTTTTCCAGACTAAATTATGTTCTCCAGGGCACCAGAGACTGGGAGCCCCAGTCTAGAAAAGAAACAGGGAAGAAGAAAGCAGGACTGAAATCAGGTCACCCAGTCTATCCCTGGAAAGGTCTTGCAGACCGGTGGGTGCACAGCTGTCAGGCCTGAGTGCGCCTCCAGCAGCTAGCCCTGCAAGCCCTACTCTCCATTACAAAACTGTGTGCCCCAGGACACTAGAATCTGGGTTTCCCTGTCTGGAGAAAACCCCACAGGCATGGAAACAGCAGGTCCCAGCTTAGAGAACTCAGCCAATTCCCCACACACACACACTACATCCAACATACACAGGAACATTCTTGGAAAAGTTCTCAGCTTCTTTCCCAGTCACCAGCTTGGAGCCATCATTGGCAAGTGCCTACGCATTCTACACACCATGTCAAACATGACAGACTGAGTCTTCCTATTGGGAGACAACCCAAAGGTGGGAGAAATATCTGGCCCTACCTCAGGACACCTAGCTCCAGAAAAGTTTCTGGTTATACACAGGCTCAATACTATAGCCTACTGCCTACTGTACACATGAGAGTGGTGCTCACCTGCCACTGATTACCACTTGGGTACTGGGGCACAGAGCTCCAAACTGAGACCTACAGAAGCCTGAGTTCCCTGAGATCAACCCCCAAATACTGCTCCAAGGGACAACCAGTTATCCCTAACTAAACGGACCAAGCCACAGGGCACTCAGCTTACAGCAGCAGTTCACTAAATTTACAGCAAGAAACCCAGCAGCAGGTCAGCTGTCTCCAGAACTTCTTTGGGTGAGAGGATAGCCGCCTTTACTAACACAGGCAACAATTACTACTCAGGTGTGTACGCCTGAGATGAGCTGTGGCAATTCCTGAAAAACACCTGCCATTCAGTGACCATACCTAAAAAATGGAGGAAAGCTCCTTTGGGAAAATTCATCTTCATGCCAAGGGAATTCGACCCACCACAGGATTCCAGGAAGTACCAGAAACTAACACCAAACACCTAAGATATCCCAGTGGGTAGAGGCCAGTGTAAAAGCTCAACCAACAAAAGACAAAGCAATATGGCATCTCCAGAACCTAGTTATTCAGGAGCAAGCAGCCCTGGATACCACAGCATAAAGACAATTTCAGGCCAATCTCTCTTATGAACACTGATGCAAAAATTCTCAACAAAATACTTTGCAAACCCAATACAAAAACACATCAAAGATATTATCCACTATAACCAAGTAGGCTTCAGGCCAGGTATGCAGGGGTGGTTCAATATTCAAAAATCCATCCATATGATCCACCATATTAACAAATTGAAAAAAAATAAACTCATGAGAATCTCCTTAGTTGCTGAAAAAGCATTTTAAAAAATCCAGCATCCATTCATGTTTAAAGTATTGGAGAGATCAGGGATACAGGGCACATAACTAAACATAGTAAAGGCGATATACAGCAATCCTATAGCCAACATCAAGCTAAACGGAGAGAAACTTAAAGCAATCCCACAGAATTCAGGGACAAGGCATGGCTGCCCCTTCCGTATCTCTTCAACATAGTTCTCAAAGTCCTTGCTAGATTAATAAGACAATTAAAGAAGATCAAGGGGATACAAATGGGAAAGGAAGAAGTCAAAGTATCACTATTTGCAGATGATATGATAATATACCTGAGTGACCCCCAAAATTCTACCAGGGAACCCCTAAAGCTGACAAACACTTTCAGCAATGTGGCTGGATACAAAATCAACTCACAAAATAAGTAGCCCTCCTGTATACAAAAGACAAAAGTGCTGAGAAAGAAATTAGGTAAACAACAACCTTCACAATAGTCAAAAAGAACATAAAGTACCTTGTTGTGAACCTAACCAAACAAGTCAAAGACTTGTATGAAAAAATTTCAAGTCTCTAAAGAAAGAAATAGAAGAAGATATCAGAAGATGGAAAGATCTCTCATGCTCATGGCTTGGCAGGATTAACATAGTAAAAATGGACCTCTTACCAAATGCAATCTACAGATTTAATGTAATTCCCATCAAATTACCCACACAAATCTTTACAGACCTTGAAAGAAAAATTCCCAACTTCATATGGAATAACAAGAAACCCAGAATTGCTAAAACAATCTTGCATACTAAAAGATCTGGAGGTATCTCCATACCTGATCTCAAGCTGTACTATAGAACAACAGTAATAAAAACTGCATGGTACTTGCATAGACACCAACTAGTGAATCAATGGAATTGAATAGAAGTCCCAGAAATACACCCATACACTATGGACTCCTGATTTTTGACAAAGACGCCAAAACCATACAACGGAAAAAAAAGCATCTTCAACAAAAGGTGCTGGTCTAAATGGATGTCTACATGTAGGAAAATGCAAATAGATCCATATTTATCACTCTGCACAAAACTAAAGTTCAGTTGGATCAAAGACCTCAGTATAAAGCCAGACATACTAACCCTGTTAGAAGAAAAGGTGAGGAAGAGCCTTGAACTCATTTGCACAGGCTACAACTTCCTGAACAGAAGTTCAACAGTACAGGCTCTAAGAGCAACAATCAATAAATGGGACCTCATGAAAATGAAAAACTTCTATAAGTCAAAGGAAACTGTTATCAAAGCAAAATGACTGCCTGCAGATTGGGAAAGGATCTTCACCAACCCTATATCCAACAGAGGGTTAATATCCAGTATTTATAAATAATTCAAGAAGTTAAACACCAACAAATCAAGTAACCCAATTAAAAAAATGGGGTACAGAGCTAAACAGAGAATTCTCAATAGAGGAAGACAGAATGGCAGAGAAACACTTAAAGAAATGTTCAACATTCTTAATCATCAGGGAAATGCAAATCAAAACCACCCTGAGATTTCACCTTACACCCATCAAAATGAGGAAAATGAATAACTCAAGTGACAACTCATGCTGGATAGGATTTGGAGAACGGGGAACCTTCCTTCATTGCTGGTGGGAATGTAAACTTATACAACGACTTTACAGATCAACCTGGCACTTTCTCAGACAATTAGGAATAGCGCCCCCTCAAGATCCAGCTATACCACTCCTAAGCATACATCCAAAAGGCGCTCAAGTATACAACAAGGACATCTGCTCAACTATGTTTGTAAGAACGTTATTGGTAATAGCCAGAAGCTGGAAACAGCACAGATGGCCCTCAGTTGAGGAATGGATACAGAAATTGTGGTATATCTATATGATGGAATATTACTCAGCAATGAAAAACAAGGAAAATGTGAAATTTGCAGGTAAATGGTGGGAAGTGGAAAAGATCATCCTGAGTGAGGTATCCCAGAAGCAGAAAGACTCACAGGGTATATACTCACTCATAAGTGGATATAGTATATAAAATATAGGATAAAGATACTAAAATCTGTACACCTAAGGAAGTTAATCAGGAAGGAGTATGCTGGCTAAGATGCTCAAACCCCATGCAGAAAGGCAAAGAGGATGGACATCAGATGAGGGAGAATACAGGGACAGGACAGGAGCCTACCACAGAGGGCCTTTGAAAGGCCCTACCCTGCAGGGTGTCAAGGCAGATGCTGAGACTCATAGCCAAACTTTGGGCAGAGTGCAGGGAATCTTATGGAAGAACTGGTAGATAGTAAACCTGGAGAGGACAGGAGCTCCACAAGGACAGTAACAGTTCCAAAAATTATGGGCACAGGGGTCTTTTTTGAAACTGATACGCCAGCCAAGGACCACTCATGGAGATGGCCTGAAACCTCTGCACAAAAGGTAGCCTATGGCAGTTCATTATTCAAGTAGGCTTCATAGTAATGGGGACAGGGACTGTCTCTGAAAGGAACCCATTGGCCTGCTCTTTGATCTTCTCCCATTGAGGGGGGATCAACCTTGCCAGGCCACAGAAGAAGACAATGCAGCCACTCCTAATGAGAATAGGATCAGAGTGAAGGGGAGGAGGACCTCCTTTATCAATGAACTGGGAAAGGGACAGGGGTGGGAAAGATGGAGGGTGGGCTTGGGAGGGAGGAAGGAAGGAGGTACAGGAGGGATACAAAGTGAATAAACTGTTATTAATAAAAATGTAAAAAGAATACAATAAAATGTTGAAAGATTTTTTAAAAACTATGCTGTTACACATAGTTTCAAACTATGAAAGTATTGCCTGATAACATTATTGCTCCTAAATAAAAATAAATAAATAAATAGATAAATAAATAAATAAATAAATAAATAAATAAATAAAAATGAGGAAGGATACTTCATAATCATCAAAGGAAAGTTCCACCAAGATGGCATCTGTATTCTGAGCAACAATGCCCCAAATACAAGGACACCCACATTTGTAAAAGAAACATTAATAAAACTTAAAGAACATATCAATCATCATACATTAATAGTGGGAGAGGTCAAAATGTCACTATCATCAAGGGACAGAGCAATGGAAAAGGACTTACCCTGAGAGATAATGACACAAATGGATGTCATGAATCAAATGAACCTAACAGATATCTAGAGATTTTTTTAACCCAAACAGAAAAGAATCTATCTTCTTTCAGCCCCTCATGGACCCTTCTCCAAAACAGAACATACAGTAGGTCACAAACCAGGTCTCAACAGATACAATAAGATTGAAATAATATCTTGTATCCTATCAGAACATGATGGACTAAAGATGGATCTCAACAATAACAGAAATAACAAAAAGCCTACACACACATGGGAACTGAACAACTCCCTACTCAATGAAATCTAGGTCAGGGAAGAAATAAAGAAAGAACTTCCTACAATCCAATGAAAATGAAGGTACATCATTCCCAAACTGCAATGAAAGCAGTCCTAAGAGGACTTTTAATAGCACTAAAGGCCTTCATAAGCTATTGGAGACATCCCATACAAGCAACTGAATGGCACACTTGCAAGCCCTAGGAAAAAGAAGCAAACACACTCAACAGGAGTAGACTACTAGAACTAACCAAACTCAGGGCTGAAATCAATAAATTAGAAACAAAGAGAATAATTCAAAGAATCAACAAAACCAAGAGCTAGTTCTTTGAGAAAATCAAATACATAGACAAACTCTTAGTCAAACTAAGTAAATGGCAGAAAGACACTATCCAAATCAACAGTCTGAAAGGAAGAGAGAGAGAGATAACAGACATTGAGAAAATCCAAAGAACCATTAGATCTTATGTCAAAAACCTATATGCCGCATAGTTTAAAAATCTAAATGAAATATACAATTCTCTTGTTAGATTCCACTTACCAAAGTTGAATCAAAATCAGGTAAAGATATTAAATAGTCTTTTACTGCCTAAGGGATTAGAAGCAGCCATCTAAATACTTGCAACCAAACAAAGCCAAGAGTGAGATGATTTCAGAGCCAAATTCTACAAGACCGTCAATGAAGAGTCAATATCGATATTCCTCAAATTATTCCACAAAATAGAAATGGATGCAACATGACCAAACTCCTTTTGTAAGACCACAGTCACCTTGATAAATCCTCAAAGACCCCCAAAAAGAAAGAGAACTTCAGACCAATCTCTTTTATGAACAATGATGCGAAAATACTCAATAAAATAATCACAAACCAAATCCAAGAACATATCAAAGATATCATCCACCATTACCAAGTAGGCTTCATCCCAGGCATGCAGGGATAGTTCAATATAGGGAATCTTAATCTGTCATATAAACAAATTGGGAAAAAAAAGGATAATTTCCTTAGATGCTGAAAAAAACATTTGACATTATCCAACAGTTATTCTTGTTTAAAGTCTTGGAGAGACTGGGGACAGAGGCACAGATCTAAAAATAGTAAAGACAATATACAGCAATCCTATAGCTAACATCAAACTAAATGGAAAGAAAGTTAAATCAATTCCACTGAACTCAGGGACAAGACAAGGCTAAACACTCTTTCCAAATATCTTCAGTACAGTACTCAAAGTCCTATCTAGGGCAATAAGACAACTAAAGGAGATCAAGGGGATACAAAATGATAAGGAAGAAGTCAAAATAGTGCTATTCACATATATGATAGTATATAAAAGTGACCCCAAGCATTCTACTGTAGGGAACTCCTACAGTTGAAAAACACTTTATCAAAGTGGTTTGATATAAAGTTAACTAAAAAAAAAAAATCAGTAGCACTCCTGTATGCAAAAGACAAATGGACTAAGAAAAAATAAGGAAAGCAACACCCTTCACAATAGACAGGAAAAAAAATAAAACATAATGTATCTTGGAGTTATCCTCAACAAGCAAGTAAAAAACCTGCATGAAAAAAAAAAAAAAAAAAACAACTTTAAGCCTCTGAAGAAAGAAATTGAAAAAGATACCAGAAGATAGAAATATCTCTCATGCTCATGGGTCAGTAGGATCAACATAGTAAAAATTACTATCATACCAAAAACAATCTATAGATTAAATAACATTCCCATCAAAATATCAACACAATGCCTTAAGGAACTTGAAAAAACAATTCTCAACTTCATATGGTAAAATAAAAAAGGCAGAATAGCCAAAACAGTCCTGTACTATAGCAGATCTTCAGTAGGTATCACCATCCCTGATCTTAAGCCCTACTATAAATCAATAGTAATAAAAAACTTCACGGTACTGAAATAAAAACAGAATGGTGGATGAATGTAATTGAAGACCCATAAATAAACCCACACACCTATGGACACTTGATTTTTGACAAAGAAGCCAAAACCATGCAATGGAAAAAGGACAGCATCTTCAACAAATGGTGCTGGTCTAACTGGAAGTCTACATGTAGAAAAATGAAAATAGATCCATATTTATCACCCTGCATCAAACTACAGTCCAAGTTGTTCAATGACCTCAACATAAAACCAGATACACTAAATCTGTTAGAAGAAAAAATGGGAAAGAGTCTTGATCTCATTGGCCTAGATGATAAATTCCTCAACAGAACACCAAGAACACTGGCTCTAAAATCAAGAATTAAAGAATAGGATCTCATGAAACAAAAAGCTTCTATGAAGCAAAGAACTCTGTTAATAGAATAAAATGACCACCTACAGCCTGGCAAAAGATCTTCACCAATCCTACATACAACTGAACGAGCTAATAAACAATATATATAAAGAGCTGAAGACATTAAACTCCAATAATCCAAATAATCCAATTTAAAACTGGGGTACAGAACTATACAGAGATTTCTCCACAGAGGAATATCAAATGGTGGACATTAAATGCTCAATATCTGCAGTCATCATGGAAATGCAAATGACATTCCATCTTAAACCCATCATGATTAAGGTCAAAACCTGAAGTGACAGTAAGCTAGTGAGAATGTGGAGAAAGAGGAATACTCCTCTATTGCTGGTGGTAATGCAAACTTATACAACCACTTCAAAAATCAATCTGATACTTTCTCAGTCAATTAGAAAGAGTGTTACTTCAAGACCCAGCTCTACCATTCCTGGGCATATATAAAAAAAAAATGCTCCACCATTCAACAAAGGTATTTGCTCAACTATGTTCATAGCATCTATATTCATAATAGCCAGAATAGGAAAACAAACTACATGTCTCTCAAATGAACCATTGTTTTACAAAAATTGTGGTACATTTACACAGTGGAATGCTACTCGGGTATTTAAAAAAGAAAAAAGGAAACCATGAAATTTTCAGGCAAGTAATGGACTAGAAATGATCATCCTAAGTGAGTTATTCCAAAAACAAAGATATGCACAGTATACACTCATTTGTAAGTGGATAATGGCCATAATATAGGCCATACTACAATCTGCAGACCTAAAGGAGATAAATAAAAAGGAGGACCCTATGGAGGATGGTCAATTCTTATTCAAAAGGGCAAATAGAATCGACACCAGAAGTGACAGAGGAGAGGGAATAGGATGAGATGAGAGCCTAACATACATATTCTCTGAAAGACTCTACCCAGCAGGGGTTCGAAGCAGATGCTAAGACTCACATTCAAACTTTGGGTAGAGTACAGCGAATCATAGGAAAGAGTGGGGAGATAGAATGTAGAAAGACCCAGAGCTGGCAGGACCTCCATAAGAAGACCAACAAGGACAACAAATCTGGGCCCATGGGACTTGGAGAGACTGATGTACCCACCAAAGACCATTCATGAAGAGGACCCAGACTTCTGCTCAAATGATGCTGATAGGGAGCTCAGTCTCCATGTGGGATCCATAGTAAGGGGAGAAGGTGCTGGTTCTGACATGGACTCTGTTGTCTGCTAATTGATCATTTCCCCTTGGTGGAGGGGGCATTGCTACGCCACAGAGGAAGAGGATGCAGGAAGTCCTAGTGAGACTTGATAGGCTGAGTTCAGATGGTAGGAGAGGAGGGTTCCCTGTATCTGAGATATAGGAAGTGGGATAAGGAGGAAAGAAGAATGGAGGGTGAGACAAGGAAGAGTCAAGGGAGAAAATTACAATTGGGATGTTAAGTGGATAAATTATTTTTTAATTTAATTAATTTATTTATTACAATGTGTTCACTTTGTATCCTTGCCATAGCCCCCTCCCTCATCTCCTCCCAGTCTCACCTACCCTCCTTCTTCTGCCCCTATGCCCTTTCTCTAGTCTCCTAATTGGGGAAGAATTCCTCCCCTTCTAGCTTAACAGGTCTCATCAAGGATGGCTACATCATCTTCCTCTGTGTCCTTGAAAGGCTGCACCACCCGGGAGGAGGTGATCAAAGACCTGAGTTCATGCCGGAGAATAAATTACAGAAGAACAATTTTAAATTAAAAATAAATTAAATGTGAATTAAATAAATACATAAAGTTAAAAAACACACAGGTAAGAAGAACGTCACACATCTGCAATTCAGTGACACAGAAAGCTTAGGGAGTGTTAGTGTCATGAATACATGTCATCCTAAGAAATTAAATATACTCTCTGCCAAATTTTAAATGCAAGATGTGGATGAAGATCAGCACAATAACCTACACTTACATATACAAAACAAAGCAAAACGAAACAAAAGAAAAAAGAAAAAAACAGGATCAGCAGCCAATGATGATGATGTTGATGTCAGGCATGTTGGCCTAAATTTAAACCCAACACTTGTCTGGAGCTAAACCTGTAAGTTCAAAACCTGCTTGGTTTACATACCAACTTTCAGGACAACAAGGGCTACACAGAAACTTTTTCTTCAATGTCAAAAACAGAAACATCATCTTCTCTGGAAGCTTTTTTGATTCAAGCAAATAAGTTCTGACCAAATTCCCTATAGGCTTGTTGTCATCCCATGATGAAAATGTAGTCTAACTTCAACGATCCTAAAATTCTGCAATAGCTCATACACTGTTCAAATATTCAATGTTTCTTCTGACAAACAATAAAATCTCTTGGCTGCCACATCTTGTAACATCAAAAACAAATCACATCATTCCAACTTAGATGCACAGAATACCCCTTCCAGTTCCACTAAAGAGGAATGTATACATAGTGTGGAAAGACTGGACCAAGGAAAGATTAGCAAGAAAAACAACAAATTCTGTTGCTATTTTTAAAGGCTTAGATTTCCCTATTCCTACAATGTCTCATACATCTCAGTTTGGTTACATCCACTCGCTAAAGGAAGCACTCTATGGGAGGTATCTCATAACTTAGGTACCTCAACATCTTGTACTGTCAAGACACAACTCAGGCTTCACCCTCACTGCTTCATGCAATGAACCTTTACAGTATCTTTACTGGGGATCTAACTCTGCCAAGCACAGATGGCTGTCACAGTGTTGAACTGAAAACACAAAGAAAGAATCTATTATCTTAAATTTTGCATCTTCCTTGTTTCCAGAATGTGCATAACATGAGTGAGCCTGTCAAGTTGGATTTTAAGTCGGGATGGACAAATTGGGATGGACCGTGCCACACTTGGAACACATTTGAAGCAGGTTTTATATGAAGTTCTTTCCTGGTACTAGGAATCACTTAGCCTGCTCCATTGATTAACGGAAGAATTATCAGGAGGGAGTGTTAATTTAAGGACACCATCTTAGGTTTCAAATCCAGACCTAGGACCTTCTCTTTAATGATGATCTCCTTAAAATTCCTGTTTCTGTTTCAGCATGTGACTGCCATCTGAAACTACTTAGTGATGCTTTTCTCTACAAACCAAAGACTACATTTATTTATCCTCTACTTGACTCTTTCTTTCACTATAGTCCTGAATGTCTCATTAATAATGACCATTCAACAGATTCAATGTTCTTCCTAAGAAATCCAGCCCATGCTGGGGGTGCATGTATGCTGGTAGGTTGTATGCCACCTGACACCATCAGCCTTCCATCATGGCCTCCGAGATTCATCATTTATCCCCATCTGGGCTTGCTCACTGGCCCACTGGGCCTAGGCCTCACTGTGTCTGTGTCTCACTAGGCCTATGTCTTGGTTGCAAGCCAACCAGGCATGGACTTTTACTTGAACCTCTGAGGTGAAAGTCCTCAGAGCAAGGCACAGCAGCGTATGCAAGAATGGTAACACTTTGGTATTGCCATAGGATCTGGAATGCCAGAATTTCTACTACCACTGGTGATTTCATTCTAAAAGAGCTAGCTACCTGTAACAGTCAATAGAAAAATCTTTCCACACCCCCACCTAGTGAACATGGGTTTTGCCCCAAAGGGTTCTAGCTGTCCCTGAGAGAAATCAAACCTCTGTTCTCCATTTGGAAGCTGAGCTCCAAGCCTCTGCTGAATGGAGAATGACAGAATGAAACATATTCTGGAAACATGGAAATATAATCAATAAAGAAAGCAAAAACAAGCTGGCCATCGTGGTGCATACCTGTAATCCCAGCACTTTGGTAGGTAGAGGCAGAGAGATCTCTGTGACTTTGAGGATAGCCTGGTCTACAAAGCAAGGCAAGGACATCATATGCTACAAAGAGAATCCCAGGCTCAAAAAAAAAAAAGAAATTTTTATTTTTTAAATGCAGAAATTTAAGGAATCCTGGAAATGAAAAAATTAAAGACTACGGCCAGGAAATACAGAGGAAAGGTTCACACAGAAAACAGAGATCAAGGAGATAAATTTAAGCACTAAATAGAAAATAGAAGGAATGGAAGACAGGTGTGTTTACAAACTCCTTTAACATCAGAACTCAGGGATACAGAAACAGCTGGACTATTGTGAGTTTGAGGCTAGCCTGGTCTACAAAGTGATTCCAGGACAGCAAAGGCTATAAAAAGCAATCCTGTTTGAAAATAAACAACAACACCAACACAGAAAAAAAGATGAAATAGATACACGTGTCAAAGAAAATGTTAAATTCAAAAGTCCCCTATCACAAAACATCCAGGAACTCTGAGACATTATGAAAAGACAAAACATGCTGGTAATCAGATTAGCAAAAGGAGGATGAGATCAAGGTTCTGGAAGATATATTTAATAAAATCATACAAGAAAAATTTCTTAACCTAAAGAATAAGATGTCCATCAAGGCAAGAAAAACATACAAAAATACCAAAGACACTGGAACAGAAAAGAAAGTCCTCTTTCTGGAGAATAATCAAAACACTAAATATACAGAACAAAGAAAAAATATTAAAAGTTGTAACAGAAAAAATAATTAAACAGACTACACTAACCAATAAAACAGACAAACCAAAAATAAAATAAAATAAAATAAAATCCAACCAAGAAATAAATAAAGGCAGATCTATTGGAATTAATCTTGTAAAGATACTAGAAATTGAAAGATAAAGACAGTATTCTTGTGACTCTAAAAAACTAGAGAAGCCAAGAAAAATTACTAACTATGCCCAGAACCTTTTAATCAGCAAGTGGAGAAAATAAGATGTTGCATGTTAAGATCTAATTTAAACAATATATATCTATAAATACAGCCCCAAACAAGGTGTTAAAACCACCACCACCTTCACCACCAAAATACCAAGATTAACAATCACTGTTCATTGATATCTCTTAATACCATTGACCCAAATTCACCAATAAAAAGACACAGGCTCACAAAATGGGTGATAAAACAGAACCCACTCTTCTTCTAAATACATCAAACACAGCTTTACATCAAGATAGACATTATCTCAAGGTAAAGGGTTGGAAAAGATATTCCAAATAAATGGATTAGAGTATCAAGCTCGTATAGCAATTTTAATATCTAACAAAATAAACTTCAAAAACAACTAATCAAAAGATGGCAAAGGACATGAAATATTAAAAAATCCAACAATATACCATTTCAATACTTAACATCTATGCCCCAAACATAAGAGCACCCGAGTTATAAAAGAAACCCTTCTGCAGCTTGCATCACATCCTAGCCCTCATAAACTCATAGGCGAAGACTTCAATATATCACTCTCACCAATGGACAGGTCCTCCTGACCAAACTAAACAGAGAAATGCTCCAGCTAACTAACATCAAAAAACTAAATATACCCAAGTGATGTTTACAGAACATCCACCCAAGCACAAAAGATTGTTCCCTCTTCTCAGCAACTCATATATATTTCTCCAAAATTGATGATATACTTGAACAGTGGAAGTCTCAAAAGATATAAGAAACTTGACCTTCTGCATCCTATCAGACCACTAAAGTTTAAAGCAGCACATCACCAATAACAAAAACAATAGAAAGCTTACAAACACATAGAAATTGAACAACACTCCATTGAATAAAAATTGGCTCCAAACTGAAATAAAGAAAGAAATTAAAGACTTTCTAGAAGTCAATGAAATGAGTACACAACATATCAAAACTCATAATACACAATGGAAGTGTTGACCAGAAGACAATTCATACCACTGAGCACATTCAGAAAAAAATAGTCAGAAAGATCTCTTAGTAGCAACTTAACAGCACACCTAAATACTCTAGAACAAAAAGAAGTAAACATAACTAAAAGGAGTAGACAGTGAGAAACTACTGAACTGTGTCTTCCCTGGTAAAACCGAATGTTTCCACAGGAAAAAAATGGTGGATCCTATCAAAATTGATAATGATTAGATTTGAATAGTAGAGATCTCCCGAATAAGCAGAGGTAACTGTTCATCAGACAGCTTGGTCATTGAGTCCAAAAAAAAAAAAATTATGAAAACTAGTGTTTTCTTCTTAAATAAAAAAGGATACTTTTGTTGTTTCATATTAAAAATAGTTAAGAGGTTTAAAATGTTTTAAGTAAATTCAAAGGTATAAACTTGTTTGAGTTGGAATAATTTGGAGTGAATATAACATATTTGAGCAGTGTGGTGATAGACAGTGCCTTTTATCCCAGCAGAGACAAGCAGTTCTCTATTAATTAGTTGTTTTCTAAATTCAGGGGTTACAGTGGCAGGGTGTTGGTGGTTCATAGCCTTAATCCCAGATTTTGGAAGCACGTGACTTTTACATACCACCTGGGAGGCAGAGACAGGCACATAGGATTTACATTGATTTTATTTAAAAGCTGCTTGTAAAAGGCAGGCTGAATATAAAAGTGAATGCAATTTATTATCTAGAAATAAATACAATTTAAGGTATATTTTTAAACTTTCAAAGATTTTTTTAACTTTAATTGAGATATTATACTTTTTCTATTTCCAAAAAAACATTTTGCCCTATGAAAGATATGACATGCCTAAAAAGCTACAACCCTCAAACCAGAATTAGGAATGGGGCAGGGTTTTGATTTAACCTTTTCAGGAGAATAAAATCATCCAACTAAAAAATATGTAGACCACTAGACACATGAAACTTCTGAAAAAATGGCACATCACCAAAAGAAAATGTCAAAAGAGGAGTAAACTGTCCAACTGGTATCACTCACCTTCACGTTATCTCTTCTGTCTTCTACAGACATAAGTGCCAATTGTCTTTATGTGATTGCTAAAGAACAATCCAAAATCTCAGTATCCTATCAGAAAAGCCACCTGGTAAGAAACAGAAGAAAACAGAAAAATAAGGGATGATTCTATTGTCATGAATATCATAATCTTCTGGCATGATGTGACTTCTATACTTACCACAAACTTCAATAATCAATAATGTGTACAGTGTTTGTGAAAGAATAAGGAGTGAGAGAAAAAGGCAAAAACATAAGCCTAAAATATTGCCAAGTTTACATGAAAAGACCTAAGGAGACTCTAACATGAAAAATGTGCAGTGGACCAGAGAAACCTTTGATTGTTTATTTAATATAAACCAAATAAAAACAGATTTCACAACTCACACAAGACTAACTCACAGTGACACCTAAACTCTTATATTTCTGACCCTCCATCTACTACTAACCTCCTTTCCAGAGAGTCCTTTTGTTCTGGAAGTGGAAAATGGAGGTAATCATAAAGATAAGCTATGGCTTGCAGTCCCTCATGTCCCCTTGTGGTTTCAGGCACATCCCAGCCCTGGCCAACACTCACACCCAAAACAATGTTGGAGAATAATTTAATGTTTCCTGATGCATGGATTATGTCACAAGATGTGGAATCTGCCCTATCCACTTACATAAAACCAGGCACACCTGCATCTTAGAAATTCATTTTGCACCCTGGAATTGAATTTCTCTAAAGCATGCTATTGTGCCTGGTGGTAGATGCAAGGTAAAAAATAAAAATAAAAATAAAAATAAAATAACTAAGTATTGCTGAAGGATAATCACCACCAGCTCTTTTCTTCCAGTATCAAAACTATTTGTACAATTTTTACACAAAACCGTGTGTGGAATATGACATTCATCATTTCTAGAAATAAGATCTTCATTTTTCCAATCTATCTACTGCACAACAAAAGCAATGCCTGTGTGTTCACACTAAATAGTGATATTATAAGTACCACAGCTTTCTACTTCCCAGGCTGCATGGTCCCCTCCTCCCTGGACAATCAATACTTAGGAAGGGTCAGAGTCCAAGATTCTCTGCCCAGGTAACCACATGGAGAACAACAGAACCACAGTCTGAACCACAGTCCATCTCAGTCAAAGCAGATCAGGGTGTGATAGCTCAGTAGACCTGCTCTGCCTGGCCTGGGAACAATGGCCCCACACTCACCATGGTATGGCATGGCGACTCACTCATAGCTTCCTACAGCTACATCAAAGGAAAATCCATGAACAACCTAGTAAGCTACCTCTTGCTGGTGCTCCTGACTCCTAAGCCTACCCAGAGTCTTCAATTAGCTTGAACAATACAGCTGAGTCTCAGAACAGTAGTAGTTCCTCTACCAGTGGATCAAAGATCAAATAATGCAGATAGCAGAGGCATTCTAGCTTTTCCCTAACCCCTATGGGCACACAGAACCCTAGTGTTGTTATAAAAGAATGAAAATCCCAATTATTCTATTTTAAAACCTGCTAGCACAGAGAGGCAAAGAAAGCACCCATGTGACCCTGCTACTCACCTCACCTCCAAGAGGAAAAAGCCCCAAAAGCTCACCAGTTAAGATGACAACTCAGCGGGGATAGACCAAAGGAACCCAAGGCCAAAGGCTTTCTAGCTCACAACTCAAAAACCCCAAAAATCTACCAAGCTAAAACTCCTTCCACTTTTACACTTTGTCTTAAATACATTTCAGCTGAAAGTTCTACTCACTCTTTAATCCCTGTCAGCTGGTTTCTTGCTTTGCCTCTTGACCTAGGGTTAACATTATTTCATCCTGTGAACAGAGAGATTTTGAATTAAAGGTATGTTCTAGGGATGAGGGAACCATACCATAATCACCTGTTTACAATAAACAGAACATTCTTGGAATTAAGGCTTGTGTTAGGGCTCACCCATACCAAACAAAGCACAAGTTTTTACAGTTCACAATCTAAGAGATCAAACTGGGATCAAATATCCTGCAACACCCTCATCTTGGAAATGTTTTAAAATACAATCTTCTACTTTCCCAGGGTACCTGCTCATCTTCCAAGATACAGGTCATTTATGTTGCACATTCCATTACACACTC
Source organism: Meriones psammophilus (assembly GCA_036365155.1). Lineage (NCBI taxonomy): Eukaryota > Metazoa > Chordata > Mammalia > Rodentia > Muridae > Meriones > Meriones psammophilus. The sequence continues at coordinate 109,820 of JAEOAE010002986.1, forward strand.
AGTGTCCAGTGCAGTCATCTCGACCTCATAGTTGGGAAGTCCTTCAGCCAAAATTCAGTGAAAGCCAAACAGTAACAACCATTAAAGAAACAAATGGCCATGAATTTGAAAGCAAGGCGTAGTTAATGGAAGCTCAATGAAAATGAGAAATAAAACAAAAAAGATATGGCTGTACCTCAGAATGTTGGAGTAGAAAGTTTATTATAGACAGACAAGAGAACATAGTCAGACACAGGGACATCTGGGACAGTCTAGAGTTGACATGAGCTATGTGAGACGAGAGGAGAGAGGGAAGTGGAGAGCCAGAACAAAGAGCCAGGAGGATAAATGATAAATGAAAAAGACCAGGTAACCAAAATGGTTAGAATATGTAAGGAAGGACAGCTGGGGGGAGGGCAGCTCAGCTCCTGGGCTAGAGATCTGTGTTTGACACCCATGCCTTGTTACAGGTAGGGACTGAGGGATACTGGGAGAACCTGACAGCCACGTCTGCTTTGATTGTTAAGTAGCCACCTTAACCATTCATCCCAGCATTTGAGACGTAAGAGTAGAGAGGAATAAGAAGCTTGAAACGATTTCATTATAATCTCAAAAATTAGTTTTAAAAGTTGAAAATGGCTTTATGGTCCAATATTCTTCAGGGAATTCAAGTATATATTAGAGCACACAAAGTATTATTCACACCTTTTCTCTTTGTGCATTTTCAAATGAGGGAGGGAAAAAGCATTCCTGTTAGGCACTACCACCCCACTTTGTCCAGATCTTCTGTGTGTATGAACTAGTGTAACTGTACAAATTTGCTTTCCGGAAACAAGTGCAGCAATTAATCCATATTCTTGATTCTCTTTGTGTATGACTCCCAGCCCTAAGTGTACAATTTTCACTTTTACTGACCATCTAAAATTGATTACCTGACTCATTGCCATCTTCCCTCCTCCCCCTCCCTTTCTGTGTTGTGACAACACCAGCTTCAAAGTAGGTCATGAACTCAGTTCTTACTCAGGTTCCCTCTTTATTTGTAATCACCCACCTCCAAGCAAACAAACAAACAAACAAAACCCAGAGAGGTAAGTGGACACTCATTAACTGATCTCTTTTACTTCACACTGACCAGTCAGGGCCCACCTGAAAAGAGTTGAAGGATTATGTTCTAGGCACTGGGTAGTAGAAGTAGCATTCAGTGTTTAAATAAAGTATGAACTACATAACATGTGAATGACTGATGTATAGAACACAATGCTTTAAACAAAAACAAAAATCAAAGTACTAGTGGAAAAGGAATGAAATTCTTAATGACTGGGGATTATCAGATAATATTAACTAATAAGAGACTAGAAAAATGATGCATCAACAAAAAAATTTAATAATACCAACAACTGACTTTTCTAAATATCTGTTTATTTATTTATTATTATGTATACAATGTTCTGCATGCATGCACACCTGTACACCAAAAGAGGGCACCATATCTCATTATAGATGGTTGTGAGCCACCATGTGCTTGGTGGGTATTGAACTCATGATTCTTAAACTCTTAGTTGAAAAAAAACACATAGGCATACAGACTTTGAAAAACAGGCCATTCTGTGGTAGAGGGAAAGCCGTTAATAAGATACTGTTTGATGTTGCCCCTGTGTCCAATATTAGCTTCTGAGACCTGGAACCTGACAGACACAGTTTTAGCCCATAGCCTGTGTCTCAAATTTGAACTGACAGGACTGTGTCAATGAGGTTTGTATATATGGGCATAGGACAGTGTCTTAATGTGAAATTCAGTATTTACTGGATCAAGGTACCTGACTCAAATCGTACGCCCCCAAATCTGGTCTGCTTTTATTTGCATTCATGAATTAATAAATACGTGTTGGGAATTTACAAATTAAAAAAAAAAAAACATCACCCTGGCACTTTTATAGACAATCCTGGTGAGCAAACATGTATATCCTAGGATCCTAATCTCTAAGGGGCCTGGTTAACATACTACTTGTCTATGGAGTGTTTTACAGGCAGTCTTCCCTCAACTAAACTCTAACTGGTACCACTAGTTTCTCAGCAATAGTAAATCCTTTACATCATCAATTCTACTCTTCTATATCACAGCTTGATATTGGAGTGCTCTCTGACACAGGACATACCATTTACAACCTCCACAAAATTCAAATGGATCTTTTCGAACTGAGAGAACCTACCTGACACCCCCAAACCTCACCAGGAACTAGGCCTAAAAAGGTCACCTAAAGGTCACAGAATAGTGACTCTACCATAGGTCAGCAGGAACTAGGCCATGAGTCACCATTTCCCAAAACAAGGTCATAAGATTCCCTATCCAAGGAACAACCTGAGGATAACCAGAAAGATGGGAAGGTATCTTATCTCAAAGAGGGGCATTTGTCCTGAGCAGTCCACCAACCTTGTAGTAGAACATTCAATGAAAAGAAAATATCTAACATTGCTGAGGCCACGAGATAGCTTGCTCAATGTTAGTTATGTTAGGTAACTAATCACTTTGTAAAAAGCTTACCCTTGCTGAATGTCACCCAATTCTGTAACTGTTAAACTGGAACTTTCTGGTCCTTCCTAAAACCCCAGTAAAAACCCTGCCATGCAGCTACTCAAGGCTCTCCTCTCTGATCCACTATGTTGGTGATGATGGAGAGACCCAGCTTAAACCCAAATAAAACTCTTTGCTCTTGCATATGAGGTCCTGCTCCTGGTGATCTTTAGTGACCCTAAGATCTGGCCATAACATATGGGTTCTCATATTTGATCCCCAAGTCTCCCAAGCAACCCAGGCACATGTTGCTGAGCAATAGCCAGTAAGTGAGCACTCTGTGTCTGTCTGTGTCTTTCTCTGTTTTGCTCTAGTTTCCTTTTTAGGGCCTTGGGGCAAAATGTGTAATCTGTGTAGTCAGAAAGGTTAGAGCTGATGCTTTGGACAGCTGAGGGCCTGAGGGGGCCTGGAAGACTTTCCAGACACCCCTCAAAGGGGCAAATGTGTAAAAGAAGTTGAACACTGAGATTTCTGTGATCTGTGGACATCAGAGAGGATGAATGTGCCCCTATCTGTAAAAGGTGGTAGAGTACCCAGTTTTCTTTGATCTCTGGATCTTTGAACAAGGACAATGTAGGTAGCTCCTGCATCAGGGATTCGCTGATATCTTACTTTCATTTTTTCCACTGCAGGAGTGGTGGAATCTGCTGTCTGACTCTATGTATTTTTCTGCTGCACAAGCAATGGGATCTAGCTGTTTCTGTCTTGTTTAACTGTTTTGACTCTCACTGCCAATTTTTTGTCTTTGGGACTGACTAAGGACATGGGACAGAATCATTCTATCCCTCTAGACTTGATTATTTCCCATTTCAGGGAAGCTTGAGCCATGCTCCACTAGCACCAGTGATAGTGGCAAGGAGGTGCCAAGGGATTGATACAGTATGTGGAGCCCCAGGCTTGGTACCTCTGCCAATGTTCTCTGGTCTCTGGTCTGGCAGAGCTTATCCACTACTCTGGCCTTGGGTCTGGCAGAGCGTGTCCTCTGCTCTGGACTCACAGAGATTTGCTGCTGCTGTGGTCTCTGGTCTGGCAGAGTTTGGCTGGTGCTTTGGCCTCTGGTCTGGTAGACAGAGATCAACAGATATGTTGCTGCTCCATTCTCTGGTCTGGTTGAATGCAGGTCACCATTCCAAACTCGGGTGTAGTTGGGTGGAGCCTGATTTGGAGGTACGTCACCACTAATGGAACAGGATAGAGGGCCCATAGAGAGACAGGCCACTGTTCTGAGTTTTGGTATTTTCTTCTTCCATTCTCTCTGAGCGCATTATACCCAGTACATTTTTTTTCCTTTGTTGTACTTTTGTGATTTTGTTTGCTTGTGATGGTCTCAGTGGGCTGGTGATCAAACAGCTGTGCTCCATTGTGACTTTGCCTTCCCCATACTCCCAACACTACAAGCTGGGGTACCTCTGGTCATCAGTGGGAACACATATTTCCACATATTTGGCTAGGAAGGCTCGGTTGGAGAGGCGTCTGTGTGCAGAAAATCTTGCTGGGCTCGACCTTGTTGCATCCTTGCTATCTCTATGAGGAAGGTCGGTGACCTGAGGTTAGCTCTGGCTTGGAACAATGACCGCCAAATAATGCTCTTAGCTGAAATGTATTGTAGTTATTACTATTATTATTATTTGCTTAGGGTCCCCTGTAGCCCAGCCTGGCCTTAAACTAAACAGTTATAAGATGACCTTGAATTTCTGATCCTTCTGCTCCACCTCTTATCAACTGAGCTACACTCCCATTCCCACAAACTTCTTTTTTTTTAGCCATAGGTGGCTTCAACAAGGAAGTGAACCGGACTCAAATAGGGAAGGCTTGGCTCCACTGAGCTCCTGGGTCTGAGCCTGTTTACTGGCACTGTACACAGAATGCCCACCTGAGTACCTTGATATGTCACATATTAGCCTGACTGTACTTATGAGATTGTCACCTGAGAATGAAGCCAATTCTTTTTTAGTCAAGGTCTCATACTGGCAACTAAAAGAATTTTATTAGAAAATCTTAGAAAGCACATGTATGGAAGATGGCGGCGCCGGGAGGACTCTCATTCTGAGCAGCAGCACAGCAGGATCAGCACAGTGACCAGCAATCAGAACTCTCGGCCATAAAACACAGTCATTGTGTTTCCCAGGTGAGAGGATACCCCACGGTGGGGGATTCAATCAGCTTTTAACTCACCCGGCTAAACCGTGGAAGAGATCCCGGTTCCGCCAGACGCTGCCGCCAGCCCCAGCGCCAGCCCAGAGCCACAAGCCAGTGTCTCTGGTCACGGTCCCAGACTGAACCGTGGGCACCACACTATCAGAGACTGGAATTTTCAGTCGAGAGATAACCCCAGGGTACAGGAAACGATTGGGACCGGCCTTAGGTCACCCAGACATCCCCTGAAAAGACTCGGGGCGGGTTCCACGGGCACCCCAGGAGCCAGCCCGAGCCAGAGCCGGGACCCAGGTTCCGGCACAGAGCCCTGCCTGCCTGTGCACCTGATTCTCCGCCGGAGATAGAAACGGTGGGTCTGATCTCAGAGCACTCAGCTCACCCCAACCTGAAAAGGTCCCGGAAAATTACCCAGCTTAGAGGGGCACTCAGGCTCCCAAAAGCCGCAAAGGCAGACACAGGCAGTTTCTGCGCACCAGACAGCTGGCAGAGACTGAGCCGCCATCACACAGCTGTGCTCCAGGCACAGGCAGTTTCTGCGACCAGCCAGCTGGCGGACACTGAGCAGTGTGCACCAGGGCAAAAAAAGACACTGGGAGTCCGTGTCTCCAGAGAATACACGGGAAGGAAGGAAACTGTACTGACCTGAATCACCCAATCCTTCCCTAGAAAAAGTCTAGTAGTCTAGTGGGGCCGAGGCGCCAGCACTCAGCTGTGCTCCAGACACAGGCACAAACAGTTGAGGCGCCTGATGTCCAACTGGGTCACAGCAGCTGATCATTAAATTTGCAACAAGAAACCCAGAAACAGGGCAGCTGCCCTCAGGACTTCCCTGGGTGAGAGGAGAACCCTCTCGACTAACAAAGCCCACAGTTACCACTCAGGTCTATATCCTGAGGTGAGCAACTCCTGAAAAACACCAGCCATCCAGGACTATACCCAAAAAGCTGAGAAGACATCCTTCAGGAAAAACCAGCTTTCTGCAAAGGGGATTCTCTCCACCACAGGATCCCCAGGAACCACCAGAATATAACCCCAAACACCTAAGATAACACAATGGGTAGAGGCCAGCATAAAAGCTCAAGCAACAAAAGACAGAGCAATATGGCATCTCCAGAACCCAGTTACCCAGAGGCAAGTAGCCCTGGACACCCCACCATAACTGAAATCCAAGAAGATGACCTAACAAGTATGCTCAGGAAGATGATAACAGAGGAAACAAATAAGATTCGTAAAGACATAGAGGAAGATAAACTCAAACAGAATATTGCCATCTGTAAAGAAATAGAGGAAGCGACAGCCAAACAGTTTATGGCCTTTAGAAAGGAAATGCTTAAAACACTGAATGAAATGATAGAAACAGAGTTGAAGGAACTAAAAGAAAAACAGGAAAGTACAATCAGACAGGTGAAGGAAGTAAACAAAACAACTCAGGACCTGAAGATAGAATAGGAAAAATTAAAGAAAACACAAATGGAAGAAATAATGGAAAGGAAGAATCTAGGGAAGAAAACAGGAACTACAGAGGTAAGCATAACCAACAGACTACAAGAGATGGAAGAAAGAATCTCAGGTGTAGAAGATACAATGGAAGAAATTGATGTATCTGTCAAGGAAAATGTTAAACCGAAAAATTCCTGACACAGACCGTCCAAGAAATGCAAGACAATATGAAAAGACAAAACCTAAGAATAATAGGTATAGAGGAAAAAGAAGACTTCCTTCTCCAAGGCCCAGAAAATATTTTCAACAAAATCATTGAAGAAAATTTCCCCAAGCTAAAGGAGAGGCCAATTAGAATACATGAGGCCCACCAACACCCAACAAATTTGACCAGAAAAGAAAATCCTCCCGCCACATAATAATCAAAACAGTAAGTATACAGAACAAAGAAAAAATACTAAAAGCTGCAAGGGAAAAAGGCAAGTAACATATAATGGCAAACCCATTAGAATCACACCTGACTTTTCAACAGAGACTATGAAAGCCAGAAGGGCCTGGACGGATATCATGCAGACCCTAAGAGAACACAGATGTCAGCCCAGGCTACTATACCCTGCAAAACTCTCAGTCCTCATAGATGGAGAAAACAAGATATTCAATGACAAAAACAAATTTCAGCAATACCTACAAACAAATCCAGCATTACAGAAGACACTGGAAGGGAAAATACAACCCAAGAAAGCTAGCTACATTCAAGAAAACACAGGAAATAAATAACCTCACTTCAGTAAAACAAAAAGCAACCAAGCACACAACCTGATGACCACAGCCAACATCAAAATCAAGACATCTAACAGCCACTGGTCATTAATCTCTCTCAACATCAATGGACTCAACTCTCCAATAAAAAGACACAGATTAACAGAATGGATACGTAAACAAAACCCAGCAATCTGTTGCATACAAGAAACACACCTAAGACACAAAGATAGACATTACCTGAGGGTAAAGGGTTGGAAGACGACTTTCCAAGCAAACGGACCCAAGAAGCAAGCAGGAGTAGCCATTCTAATATCTGATAAAATAGACTTTCAACCAAAATTAATCAAAAGAGATGGGGAAGGACACTTCATACTCATCAAGGGGAAAATTCCACCAGGAAGACATCACAATCCTGAACATCTATGCCCCAAATACAAGGGCACCCACATTTGTGAAAGAAACATTGATAAAATTTAAAGCACATATAGATCCACACATATTAATAGTGGGAGACTTCAACACCCCGCTCTCAACAAAGGACAGGTCAACAAAACAGAAATTAAACAAAGAAACAATGTCTCTGACAGAGGTCATGAATCAAATGGACCTAACAGACATTTACAGAACTTTACACCCAAACACAAAAGAATTTACCTTCTTCTCAGCACCTCATGGAACCTTCTCCAAAATAGACCATATAGTTGGTCACAATGCAAGACTCAACAGATACATGAAGATTGAAATAATCCCTTGTATCTTGTCTGATCACCATGGAATAAAGCTGGACCTCAACAATAACAGAAATAGCAAAAAACCTACACACACATGGAAACTGAAAAACTTGTTACTACATGACAGCTGGGTCAGGGAAGAAATAAAGAAAGAAATTAAAGTCTTTCTAGAAATCAATGAAAATGAAGACACAACATACCCAAACTTGTGAGACACAATGAAGGCAGTGCTAAGAGGAAAGTTAAGAGCACTAAGTGCGTTCAAGATGAAATTTGAGACAGCTCATTCAAGCAACTTAATGGCTCACTTAAAAACCCTAGAAAAAGAAGAAGCAGACACACCAAGAAGGAGTAGATGGCTGGAAATAATCAAACTCAGGGCTGAAATCAATCAATTGGAAACAAATAAAACAATTCAAACAATCAATGAAACCAAGAGCTGGTTCTTTGAGAAAATCAACAAGATAGACAAACCCTTAGCCAAGCTAACTAAAAGGGAGCGAGACACCATCCAAATCAACAAAATCAGAAATGAAAAGGGGGACATAACTACAGACACTGAGGAAATCCAAGCAATCATTAGGACTTACTTCAAAAGTCTATACGGAACAAAATTTGAAAATTTAAATGAAATGGACAATTTTCTGGATCGATTCCACTTACCAAAGATAAATGAGGACCAGGTAAATCAATTAAATAGTCCTATATCCCCCAAGGAAATAGAAGCAGTCATTGAAAGTCTCCCATCCAAAAAAAGCCCAGGACCTGATGGTTTCAGCTCAGAATTCTACCAGACATTCAAAAAAGAGCTAACTCCAGTTCTCTTCAAACTATTCCACAAAATCGAAACAGAAGCAACATTACCAAACTCATTCTATGAAGCTACAGTCACCTTGGTACCTAAACCTCACAAAGACCCAACCAATAAAGAGAACTTCAGGCCAATCTCCCACACTCTCCATATCTCTTCAACATAGTTCTAGAATTCCTTGCTAGAGCAATAAGACAGTTGAAGGAGATCAAGGGGATACAAATTGGAAAGGAAGAGGTCAAATTATCACTATTTGCAGATGATATGATAGTATACGTGAGTGACCCCAAAAACTCTACCAGGGAACTCCTACAGCTGATAAACACCTTCAGCAAAGTGGCCGGATACAAAATTAACTCAAAAAAATCAGTAGCCCTCCTGTAAACAAAAGACAAAATGGCTGAGAAAGAAATTAGGGAAACAACACCCTTCACAATAGCCACAAATGACATAAGGTACCTCGGAGTAACCCTAACCAAGGAAGTCAAAGACTTGTATGAAAAAAAAATTCAAATCTCTGAAGAAAGAACTAGAAGAAGATATGAGAAGATGGAAAGATCTCCCATGCTCATGGCTTGGCAGGATTAACATAGTAAAAATGGCCATCATACCAAAAGCAATCTACAGATTCAATGCAATGCCCATCAAATTACCAACACAATTCTTTACAGACATGGAAAGAAAAATTCTCAACTTCATATGGAATAACAAGAAACCCAGAATTGCTAAAACAATCCTCTACAATAAAAGATCTTCTGGAGGTATCTCCATCCCTGATCTTAAGTTGTACTATAGAGCAACAGTTGTAAAAACTGCATGGTACTGGCATAGAAACAGAATGGTGGATCAATGGAACCGAACAGAGGACCCAGAAATTAATCCACACACTTATGGACACCTGATCTTTGACAAAGACGCCAAAAGCATACAATGGAAAAAAGATAGCATCTTCAACAAATGGTGCTGGTCCAACTGGATGTCTACATGTAGAAAAATGAAAATAGATCCATAATTATCACCCTGCACAAAACTGAAGTCCAAGTGGATCAAAGACCTCAACATAAAACCAGACACAATAAATCAGCTTGAAAAAAAAGTGGGAAATGCCCTAGAACTCATTGATACAGGAGAAAACTTCCTGAACAGAACACCAACAGCACAGGCTCTAAGAGCAACAATCAATAAATGGGACCTCATGAAACTGAAAAGCTTCTGTAAAGCAAAGGAGACCGTCATCAAAACAAAGCAACCGCCTACAGATTGGGAAAGAATCTTCACCAACACTTTATCTGACAGAGGACTCATATCCAGTATATATAAAGAACTAAAGAAGCTGAAAATCAGCAAACCAAGTAATCCACTTAAAAAATGGAGAACAGAGCTAAACAGAGAACTCTCTGGAGAGGAATACCGAATGGCAGAGAAGCACTTAAAGAAATGCTCAACCTCACTACCATTAGGGAAATGCAAATCAAAACAACCCTGAGATTTCACCTTATACCCATCAGAATGGCCAAGATCAAAAACTCAAGTGACAACACATGCTGGAGAGGTTGTGGAGAAAGGGGAACCCTTCTCCACTGCTGGTGGGAATGTAAACTTGTACAACCACCCTGGAAATCAATCTGCCACTTTCTCAGATAACTAGGAATAGTGCTTCCTCAAGATCCAGCCATACCACTCCTGGGCATATATCCAAAAGAGGCTCAAGTACACAAAAACGACATTTGCTCAACCATGTTTGTAGCAGCTTTATTTGTAATAGACAGAAGCTGGAAACAACCCAGATGCCCCTCAACTGAAGAATGGATGCAGAAAATGTGGTACATCTATACAATGGAATATTACTCAGCAATGAAAAATAAGGAAATCATGAAATTTGCAGGTAAATGGTGGGATCTGGAAAGGATCATCCTGAGTGAGTTGTCCCAGAAGCAAAAAGACACACATGGTATATACTCACTCATATAGACATACAACATAGGACAAACCTACTAAAACCTGTGCATCTAAAAAAACGAAGCAAGAGAGAGGACCCTAACTAAAATGTCCAATCCCCATCCGGAAAGGCAAAGAGGATGGACATCAGAAGAAGAAGAAAACAGGAAACAATCTAAGAACCTACCACAGAGGGCCTCTGAAAGCCTCTGCCCTACAGACTATCAAAGCAGATGCTGAGCCTGATGGGCAACTGTTGGGCAGAGTGAATGGAATTTTAGGTAAGAACTGGGAAATAGTAAGAGCTGGAGAGGGCAGGGTCTCCACAAGCAGAGCAACAGAACAAGAAAATTTGAACACAGGGAACTTCCCAGAGACTCATACTCCATCAAGGACTATTCATAGAGATAACCCAGAACCCCTGCACAGATGTAGCCCAGGGCAGTTCAGAGTCCAATTGGGTTACATAGTAATGTGAAGAGGGACTGCCTCTGACATAATATGATTGGCCTGCTCTTTGATAACCTCCCCCTGGGGGGAGCAGCCTTACCAGGCCATATTCGAGGACAATGCAGCCACTTTTGATGTGAACTGATGGACTAAGATCAGAAAGGAGAGGAGAATCTCCCCTATCAGTGGACTTGCATGCATGCATGCAGAGGGAGGAGGGAGGGTGGGATTGGGAGGGGAGGAGGAAGGGTTTATGGGGAGATGCAGAATGAATAAAGTGTAATTGATGAAAAATTAAAAATAAAAAAATTAAAAAAATGTGGCTTGAAAAAGAGCAAAGAATGATTATTTAAAATTCAGGAGGATGAAAATGGAAGGAAATTAATGGAAGAATAAATAATATATAAATAAATTAATATCTCTTACACAGTAATTATAACATTTTGGTTATTGAGATTTAAAAAATATACACAGAATATTTCTCAAGTAAACAATGTAAGCTATTATTAATAGCTCTTATGCATGCACCCTGAAGTATTTCTTTATATTATTCCTCTTGTCATTGAAATGTGTTCTTTGACAAGTCATGCCACTCCACCCTGATGTTCAGGCTCTAATACTGACTATTCAACTCTTATTTCAGGGTACTGACTGCTTTTAGCCCAATTAGGACTGAAGTCAGACAATGTTTGATTTCTGTGTCTAGCTCAGGTCAAAATTTTGATGATACATTTGGAGTTCATCCACAATTTCAAAGTAAAATGATTGCCTTTCTTGAAATGTTAAATGTTTTCAGGAATGGCTGCATTGTCATCTTCTGTGGACTGTTGGGCTGCTCTCCCCTCAGGGGGAGGTGATCAAAGAACAGGCCTCTCAGGTTATGTCAGAGGCAGTCCCTCTTCCCATTACAATGGAACCCACTTGGATACTATGCTGTCATGGACTACATCTGTGCAGGGGTTCTAGGTTATCTCCATGCATGTTCCTTGGTTGGAATATGAGTCCCTGGGGAGACCCCTGTGTTCAAATTTTCTGGTTCTGTTCCTGTCCTTGTGGGGTTCCTGTCCTCTCCAGATCTTACTATTTCCCACTTCTTACTTAAGATTCCCTGCACTTTGCCCATCAGTTGGCCTTAAGTCTCAGTGTTTGCTTTGATAGTCTGTACGGCAGAGCCTTTCAGAGGACCTCTGTGGCAGGTTCCTAGGTTGTTTCCTGTTTTCTTCTTCTTCTGATGTCTATCCTCTTTGCATTTTGGGATGGGGATTGAGAGTTTTAGTCAGTGTCCGCTCCCTTGATTAGTTCCTTTAGATGTTCAGAGTTTTAGTAGATTTATCCTATGTTATATGTCTACATGAGTGAGTATATACCATGTATGTCTTTCTGCTTCTGAGACAGGTCACTCAGGATGATCATTTCCAAGTCGCACCATTTACCTGCAAATTTCATGATGTCCTTATTTTTCTTTGCAGAGTAATACTCCATCTTGCACACATACACACACACACAGACACACACACATGCATGATACATGTAATAGCATTTATTGGCAACAAAAGACTTGAAATTGAAAGAGCCCAAAGAGGATTATATGAGAGATTTTGTAGGGAGGACAGATAAACAAGAAATAATGTGATTATATTAAAAATCTCAAAAAACAAAAGTACATGTTTTCCATGAATAAAAATAATTGAATAATATATTTTGCACTCATGTGATTCAGGACAATCAAGTCCATTCTATCTTAGCACATGGTAAGCTGTGCTTCAGTAAACATGAGTGTAGATGTGTGCTGGACCAGTCCAAGTCATCTGTTTCATATAGATAATGGTGGAACTCCTCATTCACTGTGTACACTACATACTCTCTTTTAAATTGACTCAAGAATTTTAGTATTTGTTTGTGTGAACTGTATAAAATAAAGTTCCCCTAAACTTCTTTTTTGGTCCACTTTCTTTTACTGTCTCCTTTCATCCTTTTTTCACAGAGATGCTGTCCAACCTGGATGATAAAGAGTGTCAGTAGATGCAGCAGAAGAATGGACATTGTTGTGTAGTCCATTCTTTTAGTTCCTGTCTTTCTATTGGAGAATTGAACATCCAGGTTGAGAGATTTCAATGAGCAATGTTTATTATTTCCCTTTATTTTGTAGTTATGGTGTGGGGTTTTTGCCTCCCAATTTGATGCTTGGGATTATTCATTCTTTGTGTTGTCTTGGGTGTGGTTAACACTTTAGATTGGAGTATTCCATTGATTGGCTTCTGTAGTGAAGTTTTACATAGATACTGCTCATATTTGGTTTTATTATGCAATATATCTTTATTCATCATTTATTATTGAAAGTTTACTGGATGTAGGAATAAGGGTCCCTTAAAGATTATATATAATGTGTCTCAGCCATTCTAGGTTTAGAATCTCTCTTGAGAGATTAGGAGTTACTCTAAAGAGCCTGAATTTATATGTTTATATGCAACTTAGGATTTTCAACTTGTAGATTTTAATATTCCTTCTTTGTTTAATATATTCTTCTTTACATTTAATGTTTTGATTTTATGTGCTGAGCACAATTTCTTTTCGGTACACTTTAATTGTTGCTCTATATACATTTTGTACTTTTATAGGCTACCCCTTCTTCATTAAGTTAAGGATACATTCTTCTATTATTTTGCTGAAAATATTTTCTAGGATTTTGATGTGAGGTTTTTCTTCTTTTTCTATTTCTATTATTCATAAATTACATTTTTTGACTTTTTAGATTTTCTGGATATTTTGTGCATGGCTATTTAACATTTCTTTTGACATATTTTCTTCTTCTTCTGCTTCTTCTTCTGCTTCTTCTTCTCTTCTTTCTCCAACTTTTCCTTCTTTTTCTTTCTCTTCATCCTCCTTCTCCTTTATTTCTTTTAAAAATAGTCACTTTATTTATACATTCATCTGGATTAAAGGTTTTCCTTCCTCTAATCTCCTCCTGCTTCTCTTCTTTCTCCAACTCTTCCTTCTTTTTCTTTCTCTTCGTCCTCCTCCTTCTCCTTTTTTTTTCTTTTAAAAATAGTCACTTTACTTATATATTCATCTGGATTAAAGTTTTCCCTTCCTCTAATCCTGGCAACTCTTTCCCATCTCCCCTTCTATCCTGTCTAAATTCACCTTCATATTAAACAAGGAGGGCCATAATGTAGAATAAGAAAATAAAATAGCAAAAAGACAAAAGCAAACACATCTGAGTAGGAAAAAAACAAAAACAAAAAGAGCCCAAGTTGGGAAATGATGCAGACTTGTTCATACATGCAGGAATCTCATAAAATATTAAACTTGAAACAATGGTATACACACAGAGGATATGTAGCTTTAAAAATAGAAAAAATATCTTCAGCAAATTAAAATGAGAACTATGATAAAAACATTTTAAATCAATGCCAGAATTCTAGGACATGAGAATCCAAACTTGACAGTGAGGGAAATTTTTGGCCATCTACCTTTTGGAATGTACTCTTAAAATACAATTAAGAGTGGTCCCTTGGATAAAATGAGTGTCCCTTGGAGAAACTACATTTTCATTTGCAAGCACTTATCAATTAGAGATAGGGCTAGGGACAGAACACTAAAGGCCCTGTGCATGCTGCCTCAGTCTCTCATAGTTCATCTATTCTTCAGTCCTCTTAATTTGTAGTGCTTTGTTCTTTGATATCCTCTTTCCTTTCTGGTTCTTACACTCTTCTGGCTGAATTACTGAAGAGCCTGAAGGGCATATTCTGAGGTCTCTCACTGACGGTCTATTTTCTCTATGGGCCTCTGAATTTGTCTCCATCAGATGCAGGATGACACTTTTTTGATGATGGCTAAACAAGATGCTGGTCTATGAGTATAGCAGAATGGTGGCAATGGTCATTTTATTACTTTTAGTAGAATGCAGTATTTGCTTTTCCCCCAGAACCATGGTCTGTGTAATTTCTTTTTCTTGATCAATAAACCAGTGTCAGGTATGGATTCCATCATGTGAAGTGGGCCTTAAGTCAAACTATAGATTGGTTATTTACTCCTACAACTCTTGCACTAATATGTCTTACAGGTAGGAAACTGTCATAGTTCAAAAGTTTGGTAGCTGGCTTAGTGTTGTATTTCTCCTCTTGTAGTTGCAGTGTACTTCCCATATCAAAGTTGCTAGAATGTAAGTGTGAAGGTTATATGTAGGCACAAGCTCTATTTATCTAAGTTCAATGTGAGTGTAAGTGTTGTCTCCAGCAATAGGGCATTGCAGTCAATTTGTGGAAAGCTGCCTATAGTCTTGGCAAAATCCTGTATTGTTTTGGCATTACAATCACACTACTTTGGCCAATACCTCAGTTAAATATTAACCATTACCAGTACTGGATGCTTAATTTAGTGAAAAGAGATTTCCAGTTAGGATTTTCTTGTTGTGTGGTGATATTATTTATATTGGCTACTTATATGGATATATTTCAGAACGTTTCTATTGCATTAGGTTTCCACTGTACCAAACAAATGACCCTTAATTTTACCTGTCTTTTTTCATGTTATGTTTTCATTGCCCTCTTCCTTTCCCAATCCCCTTCAATTCTATCTTTTTAGCCCACCTTCAATTTGTACTAAGTATTTTATTTCCCTTTCCTATGGAGAAATCTCTGCCTCCCCTAACCTCCAGTTCTTAATCTGTATATATCCCCTGTGGTATTATGTTCAGTTGCTTGCATATCATACACCTTGCAACTAATATATATGTAAAAGCAAATACATACCTTATTTGTCTTTGAGGGTCTAGGTTCTCTCACTCTCAGTTACCTGCAAAGGTGCATTTACCTTCACGTTTCATGATTTGACTTTTTAAATGTATGAGTAATAGTTGATTATGTAAATTCACTAGTACTATAACAAAAATAGAAATACACACTGGAAAAACAGACAAAATATTCACAAATGGTGCTGACCAAATTAGATGCCTATATGTAGAAACATGGAAATAGATGCTTATTTTCACTCAAACGTCACCTCCAAATGGATTAAAATCTCACCAAAGTTCATATACAGTTAAATCCATGAAGTCAGCACAGCTATTTGACAAAGATCAAGCACAGCTGAGCTGAATGTTACAATAGACTTCATGCTATCTTTCAGGCTTGGTCTTGATCTCTACTTGCTACATGCTTAGAGGGCTTTCAGTGCATGTAAGACCTGGGGACATTGGAGCAATGGGAAATACTTCAATGAATCATTTATGCCTTCACTCTGTGGTACTGCTTCTAAGCTTCCCCAGAAAAATTCTGAGCATACTGCCTCTCTCAGAAATATCAATTATCTGGTCCTACATGAATGTCTTCCTTGTGGAAATTGTAACTCACATAAAAATGGCAGAGAATTCTTTATGAGACTTCAGCTCCAAGATAGTCTTGCAAAATCTACCCCTGTGCTTCCTCAAGAAGAAAATAATCAGAACAACATACTCTTACAAAGGCAAACAAAGTCTGTAGTGCTAGGAGAGTTGATAGCATTTGAGATTAAATACCTCATACTCCTCTATCCTCAGGGTATTACTTGGCCTATAAGATTAGTAGTTACATATGATATGCCCCCCAATGACTAGATGGAGCTGCAAATGAATGGCTGGAGACATCTTCACCTTAAACAAGGATCTATAATGATGGACAAAGAATGTTTTGTAAAAATGATGTTAAAAATGAGGTATTATGACCCCCTTTCCTAGAAATATCAGCTTTCACAGTATCACTGTAGTGTTGTATGACCAAAATAATGAAAGAATACTTAGATTTAGCACACAAATAAATTCGACAAAGATATGAGATATAGACATTGCATTATGCCAGTAATTGAATAGTAATTGTTGCTGCTTTTTCTTTTCTTTTATTATTATTATTATTATTGATTACACTTTATTCATTTTGTATCCCCATAAGCCCCTCCCTCCTCCCCTCCCAATCCCACCCTTCCTCCCTTTTCTGCATGCATGCCCCTCCCCAAGTCCACTGATAGGGGAAGTCTTCCTCTCCTTTCTGTCAGTTCTCATCAGAAGTGGCTGCATTGTCATATTCTGTGGCCTGGTATGGCTGCTCCTCCCTCAGGGGGAGGTGATCAAAGAGCAGGCCAATCAGATTGTGTCAGAGGCAGTCCCTCTTCCCATTACTATGTAACCCACTTGGACACTGAACTGCCATGGGCTACATCTGTTCAGGGGTTCCAGGTTATCTCCATGAATAGACCTTGGTTGGAGTATGAGTCTCTGGGAAGTTCCCTGTGTTCAAATTTTCTTGTTCTGTTGCTCTCCTTGTAGAGTTCCTCTCCTCTCCAGCTCTTGCTATTTCCCAGTTCTTACATAAAATTCCATTCACACTGCCCAACAGTTGGCCATCAGGCTCAGCATCTGCTTTGATAGTCTGCAGGGCAGAGGCTTTCAGAGGCCCTCTGTGGCAGGTTCCTAGGTTGTTTCCTGTTTTCTTCTTCTTCTGATGTCCATCCCCTTTGCCTTTCAGAATGGGGATTGAGCATTTTAGTTAGGGTCCTCTCTTTTGCTTAGTTTGTTTAGATGTACAGATTTTAGTGGGTTTATCCTATGTTGTATGTTTATATGAGTGAGTGTACATACTGTGTGTGTCTTTTTGCTTCTGGGACAACTCACTCAGGATGATCCTTTCCACGTACCACCATTTACCTGCAAATTTCATGATTTCCTTATTTTTCATTGCTGAGTAATACCATTGTATAGATGTACCACAATTTCTGCATCCATTCTTCAGTTGATGGGCATATGGGCTATTTCCAGCTTCTGGCTATTACAAATAAAGCTGCTACAAATATGGTTGAGCAAATGTCCTTATTGTGTACTTGAGCCTTCACCACTGCTGGTGGGAATGTAAACGTGTACAACCACTCTTGAAATCAATCTGGTGCTTTCTCAGACAACTAGGAATAATGCTTCCTCAAGATCCAGCCATACCACTCCTAGGCATATATCCAAAAGAGGCTAAAATGTGTTTTCAGAAGTAGTTTCTATTCTGAAATAGTGTATCGATATAAAATTGCTTAAATGGAGAACTCTTTTAGTGATGGTTAGATATACATTTTATATAAACTTCCTAAGAGTAGGGGTAAATAATTTCATTGAAGACACTAAGATATTTTATTATAGTCCAGTTATTAGACTTAATGATGGGTGAGTCATGGTGCTTGAGAAAGATCCCAAAAATAACAGCAGTGTTAACAGATAAGCACAGAGCCTTGCAGGCCAGCGCCAAGCCCAGAGGATCCTCAAAGGACAGGAAGGTCACTGCCATGGGCAGGCACTGGTTTCTCTCATGGTTTGGGTACTCTTGAACTCAGCAAGAGATACACTCCTGCTGATCTGTGGGGATAAAGTAAATCAACATCTCAATTCCTACAAGTCACTCCATGTTTAGTCCATGAAGAAAGATTTCCAATGATATTGTGTGCATCCTATCACATTTTCTTTTACTATAGTACCAAGGACACTAAACATACATTATTTGTCATTTGAGGTAATCGTTGCCTAGGTTTTGTTTTTTTCTTGCTAGATCTATGATTAAAGATGGTGAGTAATTTTTGTTTGTGTTTCTCAGTAAATTGTGTCTTATTTATGCTTCATTCTGTCACCCATGTTTATCATTAATTTTTACAATATATTCACTTTGTATCCCAATTGTAGCCCCCTTCCTCATCTACTCTATGTCCCGCTATCCCTCCCCCCTCCTCCCCTATCCTTCTCCTGTAGTCCTCTGATAGGGAAGGTCCTATCAGACCCTAGCCTATCAGTTTCCATTAAGACTCCCTGTATCCTCTTCATCTGTGGGCTTACTAGTTGTCCCCACCAGTGAGAAGTGATCAGGAAGCAGGCAACTGAGTTCAGAGACCGTCTCTTCTCCCCTTACTAGGAATCCCATATGGAGACTGAAGTGTCTATGGGCTACATCTGAGCAGGGGTTCTAAGACCTCTCATGCTCTTTGGTTGATGCATCAGTCTCTGCAGGGCCCTGGGACCCAGATTTTTTTTTGCTTTGTTGATCTCCTTGTGTGACTCCTGACCCCTTTAGGTCCTTCTATCTCCCACTTCTTCAATAAGACATTTTGTGCTCTATGCAAAATTTTGCTGTGTGTCTCTCCATCTGCTTCAATCACCTGTTAAGAGGAGTCACTTAGTGTACATCCGTAGAAGGCTCCTATCCTGTTCTCTCTCTTCTATGTGTTCTGGCATCTGTCCTGTTTTCTTTTCTGAATGAGAATTAAGCATCTTCCCTATGTTTCTCCTTGTACTTTAGCTTTCAAAAGTCTGTAGATTTTAGTATGTACAATCTATATTGTATGGGTAATGTCCACTTATAAGTGTATATATACCATACATGTATTTCTGCTTCTGGGATACATCACTCAGGGTGATCTTTTTTAGTTCCATCCATTTGCCTGCAAATTTCATGATTTTCTTGTTTTTAATACCTGAGTAGTATTTCCTTGTGTAAATGTACCACAATTTCTGTATCCATTCCCCCACTGAGGTACATCTAGTTTGATTCCAGATTCTGGCTACTATGAATAAAGCTGTTATTGTCATATTTGAGCACATGCCCTTTTTGTATGGTTGAGCATCTTCTCCAGCATGTGTTGTCCCTTGAGTTTTTTATCTTAGCCATTCTGATGGGTGTGAGGTGGAATCTCAGAGTTTTTTTATTTTCATTTCTCAGATTTTTAAGGACATTGAGCATTTTTAAGTGTTTCTACACCATTCAATATTCCTCTTTTGAGAATTTCTCTTTAGCTCTGTACCCAATTTTTAATTGGATTATTTGATTTGTTAGGTTTTTATATATTCTGGTATTAGCCTTCTGTCAGATGCAGAATTTGTGAAGATCCTT
Organism: Meriones psammophilus; assembly: GCA_036365155.1. Taxonomy (NCBI): domain Eukaryota; kingdom Metazoa; phylum Chordata; class Mammalia; order Rodentia; family Muridae; genus Meriones; species Meriones psammophilus. The sequence continues at coordinate 129,551 of JAEOAE010002986.1, forward strand.
TCCCAGTCTGTAAGCCATCATTTTTTTCTGCTGACAGTGTCCTTTGCTTTAGAGAAGATTTTAGGTTTCATGAGATCCCATTTATTGATTGTTCATCTTAGAGCCTGTGCTGCTGGTGTTCTGTTCAGGAAGTTGTCTCCTGTGCCAATGTGTTCAAGCCTCTTCCTCAATTTTTTTAATAACAGATTAAGAATGTTAGTTTTATGTTGATGTATTTGATCCACAAGGAATTTACTTTTCTGCAGGATGATAAGTATGGATCTATTTGTATCTTTCTATATGTGGACATCCAGTTAGACAAGCACCATTGGTTGAAGATGTTCTTTTTTCCATTGAATGATTTTGGCTTCTTTGTCAAAAATCAGGCGTTGTAGGTGTTTGGGTTTATTTCTGGCTCTTTGATTCAATTTCACTGATCCACCAGTATGTTTCTATTCCAGTATCACACTGTTTTTACTGTTTCTCTGTAGTACAGCTTGAAATCCAGATCCAGGATGGAGATACCTCCAGAAGTTTTATTTTTTATTTATTTATTTTTTTTTGTACTGGATTATTTTAACTATCTGGCTTTGTGTGTGTGCGTGTTTTTATGTGATGTTGAGAATTGTTCTTTCAAGGTCTGTAAAGAATTGTGTTCGTATTTTGATGGGAATTGCATTGAATCTCTACATTTCTTTTGGTAGGATGGCCATTTTGCTGTTATTCCTACTGATCCATGAGTATGGGAGATCATTCAAACTTATGATATCTTCTTCAATTTCTTTCTTCAAAGACTTGAAGTTTTTTTAATACAGATTTTTCACTTGCTTGGTTAGAGTCACACCAGTGCACTTTGTTATTTGTGGCTATTGCAAGGTTGTTGTTTTTTTTCTTTCTTTCTTTCTTTCTCAGCCCTCTTGTCTTTTATATACAAGAGGGTTTCAGAGATTTTTTAGTAACTTTGTATCCAGCCACTTTGCTGAAGGTGTTTATCAGCTGTAGTAGTTCTCTGGTAGAATTTTTAGGGTCACTCATGTATACTATCATATCACCTGTGAATACTGATACTTTGACTTCTTCCTTTCTGTTTTGTATCCCCTTGATTTCCTTTAGTTGTTTTACTGCTCTAACTAGAACTTCCAGTACTATGTTGAAGAGAAAGGAGAGAGTGAGCAAACTTGACTTGTCTCTGATTTCAGTGGGACTGAGTTAAATTGCTTTCCATTTAGTTTGATGTTTGCTGTACGTTTATTGTATATTATCTTTAATGTGTTTAGGAATGTGCCTTTTATCTCTGATATTTCCAAGACTTTAAACATTAATTGAGCTTGGATTTTATTAAATGCTTTTCAGCATCAATTGAGATGATCATGTGGTTTTTCTTTTTCAGTTTGTATAGGGTGGATTACACTGATGGATTTCTGTAAATCGTACCTCCCCTGCATGCCTAGGATGAAGCCTACTTTGTCATGGTAGATGAGATCTTTGATGTTTTCTTGGATTCATTCTGCGAGTATTTTATTGAGTGTTTTTGTTTCAATATTCATAAGAAAGAATGGTCTGAAATTGTCTTTCTTGGTGTATCCCTGCCTTTAATTAGCTTTTGTGAGGTTTAGGTATCAAGGTGAATATGGCCTCATAGAATGAGTTTGGTAATGTTCCTTCTTTTTTCTGTTTTGTGAAATTACTTGAAGAGTATTGGCGTTACCTCTTCTTTGAAGGTCTGGTAGAATCCTGAGCTGAAACCATGAGGCTCTGGGCTTTGTTTGGCAGGGAGACTTTTGGTGACTGCTTCTATTTCATTAGGGCATATAGGACTATTAATTTAATTAACTGATCCAGATTCAACTTTGATTAGTGGAATCTAGCAAGAAAATATTCCATTTCACTTAGATTTTCAAATTTTGTGGCATATAGACTTTTAAGGTAAAACCTAATGATAATTTGAATTTCCTCAGTGTCTGTAATTATACCTCCTTTTATTTTCTGATTTTGCTGATTTGTATAGTGTCTCCCTGTGTTTTAGTTAGGCTAAAGGTTTGTCTATCTTTGTCATTTTCTCCAAGAACCAGCTCTTGCTTTTGTTTATTCTTTGAATTTTCTTTGTTTTAATTTATTGATTTCTGCCTTAAGTTTGATTATTTCTATCCATCTACTCCTCTTGTGTATGTCTGCTTCCTTTTGAATAGGTCTTTCACTTGTGTTGTTATGTTGATTTGAGATGCCTCAGATTTCTTTATGAAGGCATTTCTATGAACTTTCCTCTTAGAATTACTTTCATTATGTCTCATTAGTTTGGGTAAGTTGTGCCTTCATTTTTGTTAAATTCTAGAAAGTCTAATTAGTTTATTTCTTCCATAATCCAGCTGTCATTGAGTAGAATTCAGTTTCCATGCATATACAGGCTGTTAATTATTTTTTGTTATTATTGAGGTCTAGTTTTAGACCATGTCGTTCTAATATGATACAAGGGATTATATTGGTATAATGTTCTTTTTATGGATGTATACAATTTACCCTTGCTCATTCAAATGCTGATTTTTCTCCTCCACTGTCTGGTTTCCATCAAGGTATTGCAATGTGATGCTTTTTCTAAGCATCACCTGTCTCAAGTTTGCATAAACATGCTGCCATTTGTTCTCTATATTGTCACTTAAAACAACCAGCCTCAATACTGAGCAATAGAGAGGATAGGGTGAGACATCCTGGTCCAGAGTGGGAGGAAGAGGCAGGAGAGGAGAAGAGGACAATCTGCAGGAGAGGTCTTGGCACCACATGCAGAAATGAACTGGAACTAAAATATCACTAAAAGCAAGTGTGATGGGTGAATCTGAATGGTAGGAAAGTGTGGGCTTAGAGGTTAAAGATGGAGTAACTGTTGGCCAGCATTGTGCTCTAGGTTAATTAAATAAATCCTAGTCTCTGTGTGGTGATTCGGTTATACAGCTGTTTAGGAATAACCGCTGCTCAACTAAATGATTTTTCAATAGTTAATGTTAATAACATACAACAAATGGCACCCAACTAATCTAAGTATCCACACCCTTTAAATCCTACTTTAATATGATTTGCTTTGGGAGAAGAATAAGCTCTCAGCGATACAACCCAAACTTTAAACCTAAAAACTCCCAGATAAATTACTGGCTCTTTAAGAGAGACTCTTAAACATGCCTCAGAGCAAAAGACATCCTACTGTGGGTAGACCTGAGACTGAACAAAACTGGTTGCCACTACAGTCTAACATGATGAGAGAAATATTAAAACAGACTTCTTTGAGCTTGGCTGATAATCTCTTCTACGGTTTTAAGACAGAAATAAAGGAAAGTTTAGAAATTATGACTATGGTTACATTCCTATGCCTCAATTTAACTTTAATAATTGATTTAGCCTTTTATGTCTTCTCAAATGCAAAGGCTTTAGAAAAGATACTGGAACAACACAAAGAACAAGTAGAACGATATGAAGAAAAAAATGAAGGTTGGAAATAGGACATAAAACAAGACATACAAAAACTTACATACAGAACATGATAAACAACAGGAAAAGAGGGCAGAGGTTTTAGAAAAAGATACTGGAAAACACAAAGAACAAATAGAACAATATAAAGAAAAAAATTAAAAGTTAGGAGCAAGGCATAAAACAAGACATTCAAGAGATTATTAAACAAAACAAACAACAGAGAGATAGGTGTGAAATATGGGTACCGACCTTAAAAGAAGAGTTTAGAATATTAAGTAAAGAAAATACTCAGGCAGACGAAAAAAGATAATAAAGAAAGCCAAACAAAGGTGATTAGAAATCAAAGGTTAGCTTATTTAGTCAGTGTACAACAGAGACAAGCAGAAGATGATCACTCACAGGATTACCATGAGGCTGAATGGCACCCTGTGGAAGTGCTAGACCTGAGGTGGATATTGAATTCCAAAGAGTTGGAACTTTATCTAAAGTGAAACAAAGTGTTAGATGGCTTAAATGTACAGGAACTGAAGGTCAAATAAGAAAACTATGACCATATGTGGCTGAGATAACCATAAACTTATGGAAAAGAGATCTGTTACAACACTGGAAGACCCAGATTAACATCCCCCCAAGTTGTGAGACAAGCCAAAAAAAAAAAGGTAATACTCTTGATAAAGAAGCTAAAATTATTTTAAAATGTCATCAAAAACAGTTTCAGACTGTCCATAAACAAAATACAGCAGAGGCCATCTTTTCAACTGCCTGTTACAATCCGGAATCTCATTGCCTTCCTTGTTACCTAAAGAATGGCCTATTATAGTGATTGATTTAAAGGACTGCTTTTTCACAATTCTTTTACATGAACATGATAGGGAAAGTTTTGCTTTCTCAGGACCCACTTTGAATAGAAGCTGTCCAATAAAGAGATATCACTAGACGTTCTTACCACAAAGGATGTTGAACAGTCTTATTTTATGCCAATATTTTGTTCAACAGCTGTTTGAGATAATCCATAAGCAGTTTCCTCAATCCATAATTTACCACTCTATGGATGATATCTTATTGGTTGATTCAGATAGAAAAACATTAGAAAATAATTCTGATGAAATAAATAGAACTTTGCCTTGTTGGGATTTAGAGATTGCGCCCGAAAAAGTACAAAAGGGAGATTCTATTAATTACCTAGGATACAAAATGGGCCTACAAAATACTCGACCACAAAAAAGTATAAATTAGAACCCAATTAAAACTCTCAATGATTTTCAAAAAATACATGGCTATAGCCTACCTTTGGTTTAGCTACTCAAGAGCTAAGTAACATATCAAATCTTACAGGATGATAAAAAACTTTAAAAGTCCAACAACATTATCAACTGAAGATGAAAGTGAATTGGCTCTGGTAGAAAGGAAATTACAAGATGCATATATAGACCATATTGATCCAAAGAGGGCCTGTATTTTGGTTATCTTGCTTTCCACTCATTCTCCCACAGTAATTATTATGCAGAGGGTGGACTGTCTTAGAATGGATATTTTTGGCACACAAACAAAATAAAACCTTAAAAACTGAATCCTTATGATTCAGTTCAAAAATCAAAATTATATACAATTCTTTTGGTGTTATCTTATTTTCAAGAATCTCTTAATATAGCCACTGACTCTCAATATGCAGAAAGAGTTTTTTTGCATATAGAAACTGCTGATCTAATTCAGGATAATTTGTACTTAAATTCACTGTTTCTTCAATTACAACGTGTAATCAGAAATAGTAATAATCCACTGTATATAACATAGATCAGATCTGATATGGGTCCACAAGGCCCTCTAGCACAAGACAATGATGAAATTGATCAACTATTGATAGGAAGTGTGTTAGAGGCCTCAGAATTTCATTAAAACACCATGTTAACAGCAAAGGTTTCAAAAGAGAGTTTTCTATCACTTGGCAACAAGCCAAAGAAATTGTGTGAAAATGTCCCACTTGTTCATTATATGACTAAACTCCACTAACTGCAGGAAGTAACCCTAATGGTAACCAAAGAAATGAAATTTGGCAAATCACGTATTTTATTTTATAGAGTTTGGTAAATTGAAATATGTGCACCATACTATAGACACACATTCAGGGTTCCAATGAGCAAAAGCCATAAGTTCTGAGAAGGCTGATTCAGTTATTACACATTTATTACAAATGATGGAAGTTATGGTTATGCCTACACAAATTAAGACTGATAATGCTACAGTATATGTCTCTAATAAAATGCTGAGGTTTTTTTTTTTTTTTACATATTTTAAGATAAAATATGTAACAGATATACCTCACAATTCTGCCAGTCAAGCAGTCATTGAAAATTTGAATCGTACTTTAAGGGACATGCTTAACAAACAGAGAGGTGGATTAAAATACCACAGAGATAGATTACATAATGCTTTATTGACCTTAAATTTCTTAAATGTTAATGAACAACAAACAACAGCTGCACAAAGACATTGGATTATAGAAAAAAAACTGCTGACTTATTTCAGCCTATATATTTCAAAGATACCCCAACTTCACAATGGACAGTAGGGAATGTGTTGCACACTGGGGAAGAGGTTTTTCATATGTTCATACAGAAGAAGAGAAATTATGGGTTCCTTCAAAACTAATAAAAATCAGATTTCACAGAGGAAGACCACCTGAAGACTTAGGTCACACACAAGAAAAGAGAAATCAAGAAGACCAAACAAAATAGTTAATATAAATTGATAATCCCTTCACCTGGGAAAAACTGACTGAGACATAAAAAAAAAATGTCTCTAGCCAGAACTTCAGATATACATGGCCAATAAATCCTTGGCTATAATATCCTCAGTATCTATTATGCCATTCTTTTTAATTGGCATTGATAAAAGTGGTTTACAGTTTAATTTCATTCTGAACATTTATAATTTTAGGACTGTATAATGCTTATGAGAAATTATATGTTTGCAGAACAAAAGGAGTGAATACTGGAGATGCTGGACCAAACCTGACAGAATCCTCCTTCCAGCATGCTGAGACATTGACACATCTGTTTCTGTATCTTGCATGTTCCAGAATTCTGCTTGTTCCTGCCTCAACTGCTTCAATTGCTGTTTTTCATCATGACTTGTTCCCAAAAGAGCTTTGAAGAAAGCTACAAATATTAATTTGTCCAGCAATTTAGACTGATCTAAATAGGACTTTTATTAACTCTTATTATTTTCTCAACATTCAAAGACTGGACCACAAATATTGCTTACTTAATTAAACATTTTCCCAGTTTTCTTTGGGTCCCCAACAGGATTTCTGCATGTCCAAAATGTCAGCTAGAAGAAATCAATGAGAATGATGTCCTATATTCTTTAAGGGGGATTGGGTAGGTTTTTGGTTGTTTGCTGCGGCTACAAGTGTTTATTGTCATTGGGAGATGTTTATAAATTACTAATGGTCTTATTCAGAGTGAAACTTCTATGCCCAGTTCGGGAACCCTAAAAGACCAGTGATACACTCTGCTAAGAATACATGAGGTTTTTAAAATTGTATACATGTATGGACATGGGACACAAACATCCTATGGATGCAGGAGAGGAATGTAGCCCTTATCTCTAGGGAAGCAAGGTTTTTATGGGGCAAAACTGCAAGCAGGGACTTACATGTTTTGGCGTTACATGATTGTGTAATGGAAACTGAATTTTGAAATGGTTGGTCCACTTTGGGCAGCAAGAGTGCAAACAGTTCTGGCCTGGCCCTATGGGCCAGTTTCCTAGCAACTGTATAGATTGTTATGAGCCACCATGTGGGTGCTGGGAATTGAGCTCATCACCTCTGGAAGATCAGTCTGTGATTTTAAACTCTGTGCCATCTCTCCTGCCCCCTCATTTCTTATTTTTATTTTTTAAATTATTATTTATTCATTTTACATCCCTGTCTTAGACCCCTCCCTCTTCTCCTCCCAGTCCTACCCTCCCTGTTTCCCCTATCATCCCTCACCTGGCTCTTCAGAGAAGGGGATCACCCTGCCTCTATTGTGCACACCCACCCACCCCAGCATATCAAGTGGCATCAGGACTGAACACATACTCTTTGGCTGATGAGGCAACCCCAACAAGGGAAAGTGAAAGAAGAGCTAGTTTGTGGGTCAGGGTGTATTCATGTGTGTGTTGGTCCTGCTGTGTTTATAACGCCTTGTTACACTTGTGTCCTTCCTCCACTCAGGTGCTTACACTTTGCACACAGAGTTTCTTGAGCCCTTAGGGGCTTAGGGTTTCTTGCAGACATCTCATTTAGGGTGGAATGGTCCAAGGCTTCTCACTGTTTGCATATCGAATGGATGTGGGTCTCTGTATTTATTCCCATCTCCTGCAGGAGGAATTTCCAATGATGGCCTAGCAAGGCACTAATCTGTGAGTATGGTTGTGCTCCTTTAGCACAACTGTAGCATTTAGATTTCTCTTATGTCCTTGGCCTCTGTAGACTCAGGTTCCTGGCCAATCAAGCAGTATTGGATCAAGGTTCCTTCTCATGGAGTGGGCCTCCTGAAACCCAACTAGATATTAGTTGGTCTCTTCTGTGACCTTTATACCACAAGCGCACCAGCAAATCTTGTAGGCAGGTCACTGTTGGAGAGTGAAGGGTGTATGGCTGGGTTGGTGTGTACTTTTCTCTTCTGGTGGCATGCAGTGTATGTTCATGTATCGCAAACAGCAGTCTATAAGGGTGAAGGTTCTCAGTAGGGGCCAGCTGGGATTCGCTGTGTCCAATGACTTGTGAAGGTGTTGTCCTCAGCAACAGAATCTTACCATCAGATCGGGGAGAGCACTGGAGGATGGACACAGATGGGGGGCCCCAGGACCTGCTTTGATCTAGCACAGAGACCTCCTGCATACCGACTCCACAGGACTCTGGGAAGCCTACTCTCAAGACACGCCCTTGTCTGTTCTTATTAAATTGAAATAAATACATAGTATTAAATGAAAACATCATATATATATACATATATATATGTATATATATAAAGCTATATATATAAAGCTAGTTATTAAGTGACACGTGTGTGCCACCAGAGGGCACAAGATTCCTTGACAGATGGTTTGATTGCCACCGTGTGGTCCATAGGATGAAACCTGGCACTTTGGTGAGAGAGGGATTCTCTGTGTCACAGAGCCCTGGCTGTTGCGATGAAAAAGGTCGGCTTTTTTTTTTTTTTTTTTAAAGATTCATCCATCCATCCATTCATTCATCTATTCATTCATTGTACAGCATTCTGTCTGTGCACCAGAAGAGGGCACCAGATCACATTACAGATGGCTGTGAGCCACCATGTGGTTGCTGGAAATTGAATTCAGGACCTCTAGAAGAGCAGACAGCATTGTTAACCCCTGAGCCATCTCTCTTGCCTCTAGTTTTTATTTTTTTTTTTAATCTTTAAAAAAGATTTATTTTTGATGTAATCCGCGTTTCTGCCTTACCAAGACTAGTCCTGCTTTGACTGGGAGACTCGAAATTAATTTTAAAAAGGGGGAGGGACCCCAGGATCCCTTCTCCAGGGACCAGGGACCAGCTGGACTGCGTCTAATCAGGAGAATTCAAAGCGCACATTTTTCCTGCACACAAGTGGCTTCCAGCAGCCCTGTGTGTTTACTTCCGTACCAGGATGGGGCGATGACGCCACAAATTGGCTCTGAAAGGCTCCTGATCCAGTAGACTCCGAGGGCGCAGGACGGGGACATTTACAGAACACAAAGGACCAGGAAAAACGCTGTGTGCGTTGTGGCGCGAGGAAAGCGCTTCCCGGGGAATACTTCTGGGTCCTGACAAAGCTCTAGGCTAAGTAAGGAGGAGGAGGATGCCTTGTGAGGGTATAATGCAGTGCGTACAGCATTCTGGGAATTGTATTTCTATGTCTGCGACTCGGCAAAGCGGACAATACAGTGAGACCCCGGCTATGTTACTACAAACAATCCCAGAAGTCTTTGCTCTGAGGCAGTTCTCACAGAGGTTCCCAGACGGCACAATGCACTCTGGGATTATTTGTAGTTCCCTGGCTATGGAGTGCTTGGCTTTAAGAATTCTCCGTGTATGGGACATTTCATCATGAGTTCAGTGCCCTTTCGTAAGGATGTTCACAGTCGTACGACATAAAACAGATTTTTTTTCCTTTTTTTTCTCTATGAGACACCTATAATACAACGTGAGTGGCTAGAAGTGGAGCTGAAATGCGGTAGATTTAAAGCCTGGACAGCTCCTAAGAGGGTGGATGGGGTATTGGAGCTTTTGGACAGAACTGTGCTGAATGTTCAGTGGAACGCGAGCACCCACAAGCATACATGCCATGTCTTGAATGCGTTATGTACTGTTAAAAAAGCAGGCACTTGAGGAAAACTATAAGGTTATATTCCAAGAAGCTGGCAGTTGGTGGAAATTCAAAGTTCAAGAGTTAGCACGGCACCTCTTCGTTTTCCTAGTTCCTCATTCTGCATCCTATTATTTTCAGGTATTTCAGACCGAACAAACAGCATCTTTTCGGGCTGGAAATGGACTGTAGTTTTCAGTTCAGATAGGTAGTAGCATATGATTCTTGAGAATTCTCTTAGAAAACCCTTCCCAGTAACTCAAAACTTGACTTCTCATGCCTGGTGTTGGAGTTTTTGTTAGATGGAGGGACAATTGTCATCACAGATGGCAAAATTTAATTTAAACTAAATTTTAGTTTTATACAACAGCTTACATGGATTGTACATATCTTAGATAGTTACTAGTATGATTCCATATTACTTTTTCAGACATCCTTACTGTTATTTTACCATCTTCCCTTTTGTATTTCTTTCTGTCTTACCTCCGAAATTATTATAACCCCTTCATGTTTTTCGCATTTCCTCTTTCATATCTCTATACCCTTCTACGTCCTACTGCCCCCACATACTTCCATTCCCACCTTGGAAATGGTCACTATTTCATTCTTGGTTTTTCAAAAACTGCCGGATATGGACTCACATATGAGTACACACATATTCAGTTTAGAGCTGGGAAACATAGAAGAGGGAATATGTGAAGTTTTTCTTTCTGTGTTTGGATTACCTCATTTAACATGATTTTTTTCTAGCTCCATCTATCTACCTGCAAGTTTTATGTTTTTATACTACTCAATAGTGATGCATTTTAAAATCATGACCTAAAGAGAAAATACTTAATTCATTTTAAGGTTATTTCATAATTACATCATTTTGTGCCTTCTCTTTTCTTCCCTTAAAACCTTTCCACAGACCTCTCCTATTTTTCTTTCAAATTCATCTTCTTTTTTCAAAATGGTATTATGCTCTTAATATAAGTTGCTCAGTTTAATAATGTTATTTCCATGCATGTTTTCAGGGTTGATTGCTTGGTATTGGATAACTAACTGAGTTTATGCACTTTCCTGGAAATAGTTTTTTCTCACACTCTCAGCATTTATTAGTTCCCTGCAGATTTTTGCATAGGATTAAGGACAATGGTTTCTTCCTAGACCACTTTTGCATATCTATTAGCATTTCCAAATTTCAGCTCATTTTTATACAGGTATATTGGTAAGACCTTTTTCTTTATTTTTTTATATTGGTCCATCTTATGTGTAGCTTCTGGTATTATTAGGAGACACATTACCAGAACATACTCTGATCCTCTGCCTATATATATATATATATATATATATATATAACCTTTGGTTATGCATGATCACTGAGTCTTAGATTTGGGAATTGTTTTGTAGATGTATCAGATGTGACTGTTCTCCAGAATTCTTCCTTGTGATTGGTTGTGGTTTTCAGTCATGATTGTGGTTCAAGGAAAAGCTTCCTTGGTCAGTGTTGAACTATACTTATCTATGTGCATTATTAAAAGTATTTATGTTGCAACATATTTATATTCATGCATGTGCTTACATGTATTATAGGGATTTTATGTAGATAATTCACAGTATGATTGCTTAAAACTCTTTCAAAAATTTACTGTTATTTCACCCACTTACTTCTTTTATCTTTATCCTGTAAGACCTAGGAGCTTCACAGCTAAGGAGTTCACGATTGCACCCTTCTCAGGAATTCCCAGAGACCACAACTCGATGCCAAAGCAAGAGTTTCTATCATTATTATATTATTATTATTATTATTATTATTATTTCAATCACGATAGGGTCTCCCCTCCCAAGGCAGGAGATGACCCCGAGCATGCAAACCACAGGGTTTTTATACTTAAAAATCAGGCCACTTTTGCTCTATACATTGATTGGTCAGCAAGAATAGCATGAAGATAGTTTGCAGTTTTGGGCTGTTTGTGATTTTGTCAAAACAACTCACCCTGCCCTTCAAGAGCTGCCTGTTTCTGGCTTCAATTCAAGGCTATCTTGGAGCAGTTCATCCTGCCATTTGAGAGCTATATGCCTCTGGCTTTAATTCAAGGATGGGAATAGTCACAGCTGTTTTTCTTTTAGAGTTGTTTTCATTCTCAGGTGGACTCTCATCTCCCCCTTTTCTTTGTGCTCCAATTTTAACCCTAAAATTGTGGATCAACCTCAGAGAGAGATTGATACTTCCTCTGGAGCATCAGGACGTGAACCACATTTACACATTCCCTAACGAAGGCGAGTAATCAGTTAACAATACAGGGTACTATTGTAACAAGGAGCAAAATGGTAGCAAAAGGTCCCAGTAAGAGAAGCACATACGGGAGACCATTAAACCCGTTCCAAAGAAGAGATTCTATTAATTCTCATCTCCTCTTTTCAATATCTTTTTGTATTTTTTTAATCTTTCCTTTAACAATGCCTGATTTATTAGTGTAAAAACAGCATCTCTCCTGTAGGGCTAAGCAGATTCCTCCTTTTTCGGCCATAAGGAGGTCTAATCCCCTCCAGGTCTGGAGAACTACTTCTGCTAAGGAATTGAGCTGGTCTTGGAGGTCATTGATGGTGCTCAAAAGCAATTGTACATCATTAATTAACTGTTGGGACAGTTTGTTGTATTTATATAATAAAACACACAAACCAGCTGACCCAGCACTTATGGAAGCAGTTAGCCCAATTCGCGCTAATAGAGGAATGAACTGAACGGCTCTCTTCATTCTTCCAGCCATTAAGTCAAAGGTGGGGACTGGGACTGGGTCATCCCCTGGAATGATGCTACGATCAGGGTGTTGCCTGTACACAGGTCCCAGTCCAATCTGTCGGCAAGAACGTATAGGCTTTATTACTCCTGCATAAGAAAACAGTGTTATTGTCAGGGCAGACAGATGTGAAGATGTCAATTGTTGAATCACAAATGGCAAAGGTAGCATCCCCTACAGGTAGATCTGAGCTATCATTTTTGTAGGGTTTTGTCAAACAGGTAACATTTTGGTGGAAGACAGGCTGCACTCTCATAGGGGGTGCTGAGTGTCAGGACCCCTCAGCAGTGGAATAAGTGGCTTTGGAGGGGGGGAGCTCCAGAGGAACAAGCTGGCCTTGTCAGAGGCGGAGCCAGCAGTCCTTGCAAGTGAAGGATTGGTGTCATCTAGGAGTCTATGAGTGGCAGTAATAACGTCTACTGTCTGGGGGTCTAAAATAATGTTTCCTCTACCAACCAGAGGGTGGTAACTGAGGGATGAGTATTCTTTTTACTATTAACTCTTCAATGCATTGTTTAACCTGTTCTTGTCTGACCTGATCCTGCAGCCCTCCTCCATCTGAGAGGTGAATGGGAGGTACCTTCCTTCAGCATACAGGCTTCCCTACCGTCACCAAACAAGGGGCTTGGAGTAATTTATATCCATGGCCTCCTGTTGGCACATTGTGGGACCAATCGTCTATCCTCATCTCCTCCCTGACTTGGTTCAATATGGCAGTGAAATAGGTGATGTTATCTTTTCCAATACATTGTTGCACAACTCTATAGCAACTGCTGTGCACAGTGTGTTGATAGGTATCACAAGGGCAAGGCCTGGGGCACCCATTTACATAAGGAACCATTTTAGGCTTGGATACACAATGCCATTCTAAACTTGGGGTGCTCCCTGAAGTTTGTAGGGCTCTATATGCCCATGTATGGCCACACTCAACTTGAGCATAGGCCTTGTTAGGGCTCCAAATCTCACCATTAAGTAAGCCTCTGCCATTCATCACCCACCCTTGCAATCACAGGTTTTAGCATGCATTGCTTTTAGGGCCTTGTAAGCCTGGTGAGGATCACCAAAGCTCCCATCAATAGTTACTCAATTGAGTACAAACAGCATCACCCAGAGGTACCATTGTCTGTCCACTTTACTGGTCAAAGAGTTCATTGTCCCTGACGAGTTTCAGTTTTAACAGGTTGCTGGAGGCTTGGACTTTCCATGTGTCAGCAGGTTGATGAAGAGCAGGCTTGACGTGTGACCCATGGATCCAAGCTGCAAAGCCCTCTGCTTTGACAGCTGTTGTGGTTGTGAGCAGGACACAATAAGGACCCTTCCACCAAGGTTCCAGATTCTGGCTGCGGTGTCATCTCACATACACCAGATCTCCAACCTGGAACTGATAGGGCACATCCAAGGACCCAGGCGCATATGCACTGCCAAGCTTGCTCCAAATTTCTTTCTGAATAAGTTGCAGTCCTTTCAGCCTGGACAACAAGTCAGAGTTACCATTAGTTATGTCAAGGGGGTCCCCAAGAAGAGTCAGGTTAGCAGGAACCCCATATAGTAGTTCGAAGGGAGTTAAGCCTAATATGGAGGGAGTATTTCTGACTCTAAAGAGGGCCAAGGGAAGGATCACTGCCCAGTCACCATCAGTCTCCATGGTCAATTTGGTGAGAGTCTCTTTGAGAGCTCTATTCATTTTATCTACCTATCCTGAACATTGAAGTCTATAAGGACAATGTAACTTCCAATCAAGTCCCAGAAACCTGGCCACCTCCTGGCTTACCTGAACAACAAAGGTTGTCCCATTGTCTGACCAATTACCTTTGGAATACCAAACCGAGGAGAAATGTCTTCCAGAATTGTTTTGGCCACGATCAGGGCGGTTTATTTCTTTGTGGAAAAAGCTTCCACCCATCCTGAGAAAGTGTCCACAAAAACCAGGAGATAATTATTGCCTTACCTGGATGGTTTCCTTTCAGTGAAATCCACTTTCCAATGCATTCCAGGTCTAGTTCCTTGTCACTGGCCAGCAGTGACAGCTGAATACCACCTGAGAGAGGGCTGAGAGAGAGAGAGAGACAGGGTGACACAGAGAAGGACACCAAGTCTACATGCTGATCCAGGTGACGATTTAATGGACGTCAGGTTAACACTTAAGTAGGCAGAAAAGTACAAGCAGTTTCTCATGTAGGAGCTTTACTTGGTCAGAACATAGGAGAGCTCACTCAAGGTTACACAGAGCCTGCTGTCTGGTTACTATGATTACACACAGTTTCTCAGGGTCAGAGCAGTCTGCTGTAGAACCACCAAGGTCAGTTTATAAGAAACTGGACTTTGGAAAATAGCCAAAGCCAATAGGCCGGATTCCACTGCTCCATTAACTCAAAAATTTGCCATTAACTCCAAAAAGGCTGCCACAGTTCCTCTCAGCCACTTCCCTGGGCTCTGGAACTCTCACCTATGTTTACACACTGGCGAGGTTCACACGCCCTAGTCACTCAGTCAAGGTGGTGAGGTTTAGTATTTGGTACTGGGATTGTCGGGCAACTTCAGCCAATTTCTTTGCCCTCAACTGAGTCCATTTATACATTTGAGTTATTAATCTCTCAGCATCTTCCTGGGGTAGAATGATCTTACCTTTGGAGTTAATCCATGCCCCCATATCGGTGTCAAATATCCCCCTTTTTTTGCCATATTAACTTTAAGTCACTTTCTGAGTAGTTTAGTCATTCTTCTCTGGGCAGTTCAGCAGTTAGTACCACTGGGACAGAGTTTCCTCTAGCAGCTGTTTTAGCCTCCTGATCAGCCACATTATTCCCCTTTGCTGCCCTGGAAGTCCCCTTCTGATGTCCTGGGCAATGAATAATGCTTAACTTGTCCAGCAGCAACTAGGCATTGAGCAAAGCCAAAATCTTGTTATTATTTTTTATCTCTTTACCGGCTGATGTTAGCAGGCCTCTCTGCTGATAGATGGCCCCGGGCTCATGGGCTGTTGGTAAGGCAAACCAACTATCAGTGTAGATGTTCATCTTTTTGCCCTTCTCCAGAGCTAATGCCTGGGTTAAAGCAATCAATTCAGCTCGCTGAACAGATGTGCCCTCTGGCAACGCCTGGGCCCCTATTACCTTATGTCCATCTACTACTGCTGCCCATGCCTTTCCCTTCCTGTTCTCAAAAAACTGATCCCATCCATACAGTATGTTACGTCGGCATTGGGCAGAGGCTGATCTTTCAATTCCTTTTGCTATCCCTGTTCTTCTGCTAGAACCTGCAAACAATCATGCGCCAGGGGCTGGATTTCTGTATCCGGCAATAAGGTGGCAGGGTTTAGCCTTGTAGCCAGGACAAAGGTGTGTCATGCTGGCATTCATGAGCCAGCAATCAGGTAGCTGCCTTATGACACTCTCAAGGGAATGAAGAGAAGAGATGGTGAGGTCTTGTCCCAGAGTCAGTTTGTCTGCATGTTTTACTAGTGCCGCCACTGCTGCTATTATTCACAGGCAAGTTGGCCATCTTGCCACTACTATATCAAGCTTTTTGGATAGATAGGCTACCGGTCTCTTCCAGGGTCCAATTTTCTGTGTTAGCACCCCATTGGAAATTCCCCAATTGTCAGTCACATAGAAATGGAAGGGTTTGGTCACATTAGGGAGTCCCAATGCTGGGGGCGACATTAAGGCTTGTTTGATAGTATGAAATGCAGCTTGTTCATCCTTTCCCCAGATGTAAGAGTCATTTTCCTTTGTAAGGGGATACAGAGGGGATGCCATCTCGGCAAATCCTGCTCTACTTAAAATTTCCCTCAGTTGTTCAGTAGTCCTTGGAGGGGGAATATGAAATACAGTCTCTTTTCTAGCTTCCAAAAGACATCTCTTAACTGACCTGTTTTCTGCAGAGCTGGGCCTTTTCCACCGACAGTCTATAGCTGGGGTCACCCAGCTCTTGCAACAGCTGGTCGTTGGCTTCAAGGCAGGTTTATTTACAATCTGTAGCTAATAGTATATCATCCACATATCGGAGAAGAGTTACCTGGGGATTGGTGGCCAGGAAGTGCACCAGGTCCCGGTGTAGGGCTTCATCTTCCTTTTGGGACAATCCTTGATCCAGTGTCCACTCTCATTGCAATAGGCACACTGATCCTTAGACAGAGGGCCCCTCCAATTGCCAGGAACTCTCTCCCTATCATTACGACTGCACTACAGTGGCCAGGATCTTAGTCAACTTTCTCTCTTGCATCTTATCTTTTCTTGTGCTTCCTGCTCTTTCTGCTTTCTTTCCTCTTTCTCTTCTTCCATCTCCCAGCTGTCTACAACCTTTTCTGCCACCTGCACTAAATCCTTCAAGGACTTGTCTTGTAAACCCTCTATTTTCTGGCTGACTGGTCTATAAAGATTATAGACACCATTGGCTTATGCTCATCTGAGGTAGGGTCATAGGTTGGTAAGCCAGCTGTATGTGTCCATCAGGCATTCAAGAAAGGCTGTGGGAGATTGCCTTCTACACGGACAAAGTGTAAGGTGGATTAAATAGGTGAAACAAGAGGGCCCAAGATGGAAGTTGACACCTTCTGTGGCCTGCCACTGAAGGAGAAATTCAGAAATAATTCCAGGAGTCTTTCTGCAGGATAAGTCTACTCTTTGCCCAAATGCTTAGACTTGCAGGGTCCTAACCATATTTAGATTGTTGAAATCATACACCGGGAGACTGGAGCTCAAAGGAACTTAAGGCAGATGGCACACGCAGAGTGCAAGATCTGTTCTAGCCACGTTCCTCCTTGAGCATCAGCCAGAGCTGAATGAATGACCTTGTTAAAGTAGGCAAAGACTGCTCCTGGCTTCTGCCCCTTCTCCTTGCCTGATGATCAGAAGCCGTGCCTTAGACTCTCCCATCAAACTCCTTGTGGGCCAACACAGGTGTGTACTGTGAGCTAAGCAGTGGAATTTGGGTAGAACGCAAGGCCAACTGTTTCTGGAAAGGCTGCTTTAGGGTGGGGTATGGGAAAATTCGCAGGAGGAAGGAAGGGTTTCACAGTTTGGAAGCAGAAGAGCGTTCCACGGTTTGGCCTGTAATTGGAGGCCTCGAGGGAGTGGGTGGGGCCTCAGGTCGGTATTTAAGGGTGAGCAGCGGACCCCTTTACGCATTTGCCATAGTCTGCACTTTCCTGGGTGTTGTTCTCAGTACACACTGGAGAGGAAGAACTCCTGTCAAAGTGTCCTCGGCAGGATGGAAGATCAGGCAGATGTGGGTGGCTGCAGCACGGCAAAGACATCCCGGCGTCAAAAGACTGTTTGGCAGGCCAAGCAGAAGGAGGTCTTGCTCTCAGTTTTCGCCAAGACACCTTACCCGAGCTTCAGGACCAGGCAGGAACTGGCCAGGGAATTCGGAGTTCCAGAGTCCTCTATCCACGTGTGGTTTCAAAACCTCAGAAATAGAACTGGCATGTCGAGGAAGACCTCAAAGCAGACCACCGCAGGCTCCAGCCATGAAGCCTCCCAACAGCCTCCTGAAAAGCTTATCGCCAGGGTACAACAAGCAAGAGGCCCACCCTCAGAACGGAGAAGGCCTCGAACACGGCTTAGTCCAGCACAGATCAGCATGCTAGTGCAAGCTTTTGAGATCTCTCCATCTCCAGACTATGCCACGAGGGTGCAACTGGCACTGAGCACAGGTTTGCCTGAGGACACCGTCCACATATGGTTCCAGAACAGAAAGGCCAGGCAGAAAGGCCACGCTGGAAGGAGCACAGCTAAAGGTGAGGACCTGCCTGCCTCTCCTGGCCCAGAAAGGGCTCCTGGAGCATCGTGTTGCATTGAGGAGGAGGCTTCCCGGGACAGCTTGTTGACATCGGGTTCTGCAGGAGGCCAGTGTGCAGAAGCCTTGATGTCAAGACCCGAGCTCACCTTCTTCACAGAGGCCTACCCAGAATCCAGCGACTCCTGCCCTGTCCAGCTCTTCCTGGAGCAACCGGTGAGAACAGTGGAAGAGGAACAGGGACCAGCCGCTCTGGACCCAGATGTACCATGGGAGCAGATCGAACCAACACTCGAGGCTCCTCTCACGGAATTAGAATATCAGGCTCTGTTGGACGATATTTGACCACACTGAGAATGCCCAGAATTGGGACTGTAAAACCCCGTTGCCTGGACCCTAACCTGACCATTGTCTCAGAGACTCCAGCCAGAAATGAGTTTGGACAGATGCACAGACTTGCACCTAAGAAAGGTGCAGAGTTCTAGGGATCCTGGGTAAGTGTTGGGGAAAAGATGGAAGGCCCTGGAGGTGCGAGGAACCTCACAAGAAGACCAACAGAAACAGCTGACCCAGCCCCCAGGGGGCTTGCAGAGACTGAGCCATCAAATAAGGAGCATGCTTGGTCTGGACCTAGGGACCCTGCACACACGTAGCAGGTGGGAGGTGAATCCTTGTGCTTAATGTGGGTTGCCCTACGAGGGAGGTGTTGTAGAGTGGCCCAGCGGCGGTGGAGAGTTGTTTTTAAGCTGAACATTTTTGCTTCTATCCTGGACGGTTTTTGAAGGACAGTTATGTTAGCTTCAATTATGATCAGGATAAATATGTAATTTGTCTGCTATTGTACTCTGCATCGTTAAATTATTTTTAGGCATTGCTATGACCTGGTTATTCTTTTCATTTGGAAATTAATGTAAAGAGGAGATATGATTATCTTTCAAGCTGAAAAGAGGTGTGATCATGAGTCTTGGTTTTTAACTTGACTGCATGTGGAATTAAGCAAAACACCCAAATTAAGGACACAATTGTGTCCTTCACAATTGTGAAGCACTCTTCCTTATTTGAAGTAGTCTTCTCTACTTCTCTTCTGAATCTTTAAGGCTGAAAAACACACCTTTAATCTGTATCTTCATACTGCAAAACCAACCACTCACCTTTTCCTCATCTTACTGGAAAACCTATACAAGGACATAGAAGAAGGAATGTTTTACTCTTTGCCTGTTCCCTTTTGCTTTGGTAGCAAGTCTATTTCTTCATTGACTATAGAACTATAGAAGAAGATATTCTTCTTCTTGAGGATTTCCGTGTATATGAAGGTGAGTTGAGGCAACCAGCCTCATGGACTAAGCCACTGATAGATTCCTCGATTTTCCATTTTTAGCCATCCACTGTTGAATTAATTGACTCACAGATTGTAAATCATTCTCATAAATCCTTTCCTATAAAGAGAGAGTTAGAGGGAAAATAAACTATGCATATAATCATCTTTCACATAGAACTACCAAATTTTCTGCTTTTAATAATGTCATGTAATTTATTCAGCAATCACTTAAACAATAGTAACTGACATATGAGGAGTTATAGAAAAAATATTCATCATCATGAAAAGTCAAAATGCTACATAAATTTTTGGGTATATTAATGGACCAGGAGTTAACTTTTTTGATGCAGTTGCATTCTAAAATATCATAATTGAATTACAAGTATTTTATTTTTTGCAGCATTTATATATAGTTTATTTTACCTCAAATTAGTCCCTTCTTTGTCTTAATTCCCTCGACACACATTAAAGTGTGTTTATTTTTCATTTTCATAGGTTACGGAGATTCTATTTTATATGGGGATGACATCATGAAAATTAACTGTTCTATGCATGACACTGCTAATACCAAAACATCATTCAAATAATAAGTAGACCTATCAGAATCACACTAGAATTCTCAGCAGAGATTATAAAATCCAGAAGTGTTTGGATGGATATCATGCAGAAACTAAGAGACCACCGATGCCAACCCAGACTACTATACCCAGGATATATGCAGCCATCCAGCCCTACAGAACATACTAGAAGGAAAACCCTAACCCAATAATATTAAATACACTCCAGAAAACACATTGAGGCCCACACCATGAGGGGAAGTCCATGCCTAACACTGCCTGGATGACCATGAACCATAGTCAAGATAGCCTAGAGACACACAATATCTGTAAACATGACAGGCAAAAAAATGTCAATAAAAGATACTCTGCTATAATCATAGATGAGTGCCTAGCCCAGTTGTCATCAGAGAGACATCACCCAGTCTCTGATGGGAACAGATGCAGAGACCCATAGCCAAAGACAATGATGTACCCAGGGGAACCCCAGACATGAGGGAATACTTTATTGTAGGAACCAGAGATATCAAGGACACAACAAGAGCATGGCCCACTGAGTCAATTGGGCTCATAGGGGATCACAGAGACTGAAGGACAAAAACATAAACATTCTATGAGTCTTGTGAGCTAGGTTGTTGGCATACACCTTATGATCATTATCCTGAGGTTGCTGAGGGACTTCCAACAGTGAGAATGGGGGTGTCTCTCACTCTTTTTCCTGCTCTAGCTACACTTTCTCTCCTCATGTATTGCTTTGACCAACTCTGATGTGATGGATCGTTCCTAGTCTTATTATAACTTGCTATGCCATCACATTTTTTTTTCATTGAAAATAAAGAAGCAGTGGATGAAGGAGAGGTGAGCTGGGCAGAGTAGAGATGCATAGATTGTGGCTGGGAGGAGTGGAGGAAGAGGAAACTGCAGTTCGGATGTAGTGCATGAAACAACAACAAAAATAAAATGCTAAAACAAAATAAACTGTCAGCAGCTCAGGCTGTTGGTGATCACCTGCATTCCTAGCACTCGGTAAGTTAAAGGTAGGTGGATCTCTGTGAGTTCAAGCACAGGCTGTTCTATAAAGAGAGTCCGGGACAGCCAAAATTATTCAGAAAAACCCTGTCTTCAAACAAACAAAAAACTGTCAGCATTTTGTGTTTCATCTTTAGGAACTTTGTTTTATGTTCCACTTTTTTACTTTTTATTTTTTTAATATTAGATACAGTTTATTAACTTTGTATCCAAGCTGTAGACCACTCCCCTCATTCCCTCCCTTTCCTACCCTCCTTCCCTCATCTACTACCTACCCTTTCCAAGTCTACTGATAGGGGAGGCCTCTGCCTGTTCCAACTGACCCTAGATTATCAGGCATCATCAGGTTTGCTGCAATGTCCTCCTCTGTGGCCTAGCAAATCTGATCCTGCCCCCTTGTGTGGGGGAAGTCAAAGAGCCAGCCATTGAGTTCATGTCTGTAATAGTCCCTGTTCCACTTAGTATGGTACCCACTTGGATACAGAGCTAACATGGACTATATTTGAGCAGGGGTGCTAGGTTCTATGTGTACATTGTCCTTGGTTGGAGATACAGTCTCATAAAAGACCCCTGTGCCCTTATATATTTGGTCCATGTGGAGTTCCTGCCCTCTCCAGGTCACACTAACTCCCCCTTTTTTTATATGATTCCCTGTGCTCTGCCCAAGGTTTGGTTATGAGTCTCAGCACCTGTTTTGATATACTACTAGGTAGAGTCTTTCCCAGGTCCTCTGTGGTAGGCTAGGGTCCTGTTTCTTGTTTTCTCCTATGTCCATCCCATTTGTCTTTCTACGTGAGGATTGATCATCTTAACCCAGGTCCTCTTTCTTGTTTATCTTTTTGTTTATCTTCTTATAGATTTTAGTATGTTTATCCTAAATTATAGGTCTAGCCTCCACTTAAAATCGAGTATATACCGTGTATGTCTTTCTGCTTCTGAGATACCTCACTCAGGATGATCTTTTCTAGATTGTTTGTTTGTTTGTTTGTTTCTTCATGTTTACATTTTATGACTTCTGTGAATGGTCTAGATATAAACCTGTCTGTTGCATAGCTGGAACAGTGGTTTCCCATTTTATAAGCTGCTTCACCACCTAAAAAATGGATGGCAAAAGCGTTTTAGTTTCATGTTGTTAGACCTGGAGTCTCACTGCTCAGGAGCTCAGGATTGTGCACTTCCCAGGAACACTCATAGACCACAACTTGAGGCAAAAGCAAGAGTTTTATTCCAATTTCTATAAGGTTCCCCCTCCAAAGACAGGAGACAGCCCTAAATATGCAAAGGACAGGGTTTTATACCTGAAATTCAAACCACTTTTGCTCTATACATTGATTGTTCAGCAAGAATAGCATGAAGATAGTTTGCACCTGGTTTTAGGTAGTATACAGCTGGTTGTAGATAGTTTACAGGTGGTTGTAGATAGTTGTTCTAAGAACAGTTGACCCTTTCCTTCAAGAGTTATATACACCTGACTTCAATTCAAATAATCACAGGTGTTTCTCTCATTCCCAGGTGGTCCCTCCCCCCCTCCTTTTTTACTTCAATTTTAACCCTAAAATTGTGGATCAACCTCATGGAGGGGTTGATATTCTTTCTGGAATATCAGGAATTGAACTGTACTTATACTTTCCCTGACAAAGGGGAGTTCTGGTCAGAGAGTTTATTGTCCCTGATGAGTTTCAATTTCAGCGGGTAGTTGGAGGCTTGGACTTTCCAGGTGTTGCAGGTTGATGAAATGCATGCTTAACATGTGACATGTGGATTCAAGCTGTGATGCCCTCTACTTTGACTGCAGTTGGCGTGGTGAGGAGGATGTAATAAGGACCCTTCCACCGAGGTTCCAGATTCTGGTTGCCATGTCACTGCACATATACCAGATCTTCAATGTGGAACTGATGGGGCACCTAAAAGGACCCAGGCACATATGCACTGCCAACCTTGCTCCAAATTTCTTTCTGAATAAGCTGCAATTCTTTTAGCCTGTAAAAGTCAGATTTACCACTAGTTTTATCAAGGGGGTACCCAAGAAGAGTCAGGCAACAGAAACCCATATAGTAGTTCGAAGGGTGTTAAGCCTATATGGAGAAAGTATTTCTGACCCTAAAGAGGGCCAAGGGAAGGAGCACCGCCTTGTCACCACCAGTCTCCATGTTCAATTTGGTGAGAATATCTTTGAGAGTTCTATTCATTCTCTCTACCTGTCCTGAACTTTGGGGTCTATAAGCACAATGTCACTTACAGTCAAGCCCCAGAAACCTGGCCACCTCCTGGCCTAACTGAGCAATGAAGGTTGACCCATTGTCTGACCCAATTACCTTTGGAATACCAAACCGAGGAAAAATGTCTTCCAGAATCTTTTTGGCCATGACCAGGGAGGTTTCTTTCTTTGTGGGAAAAGCTTCCACCCATCCTGAGAAAGTGTCTACAAAAACCAGAAGATATTTATTGCAGTACCTGGATGTTTTACTTTCAGTGAAATCCACTTCCCAATGCATTCCAGGTCTAGTTCCTTGTCACTGGCCAGCAGTGAAAGCTGAATACCACCTGAGAGAGGGCTGGGAGAGAGAGAGAGACAGGGTGACACAGAGAAGGACACCAAGTCTACATGCTGATCCAGGTGTCGATTTAATGGACATCAGGTTAACACTTAAGTAGGCAGAAAAGTACAAGCAGTTTCTCATGTAGGAGCTTTACTTGGTCAGAACATAGGAGAGCTCACTCAAGGTTACACAGAGCCTGCTGTCTGGTTACTATGGTTGCACACAGTTTCTCAGGGTCAGAGCAGTCTGCTGTAGGACCACCAAGGTCAGTTTAGAAGAAACTGGACTTTGGAAAATAGCCAAAGCCAAGAGGCAGGGTTCCACTGCTCAGAGGCCATTAACTCCAAAAAGGCTGCCACAGTTCCTCTCAGCCACTTCCCTGGGCTCTGGAAATTCTTACCTATGTTTACTCTCTGGCAAGGTTCACACGCCCTAGTCACTCACTCAGTCAAGGTGGTGAGGTTTAGTATTCGGTACTGGGATTGGCGGGCAACTTCAGCCAATTTCTTTGCCCTCAAGTGAATCCATTTATATATTAACCTCTCAGTGTCTTCCTGTGGTAGAATGATCTTACCTTTGGAGTTAATCCATGCCCCCATGTCGGTGTCAAATATCCCCTTTTTTGCCATATTAACTTTAAGTCACTTTCTGAGTAGTTTAGTCATTCTTATCTGGAAAGGTCAGCAGTTAGTACCACTGGGATAGAGTTTCCTCTAGCAGCTACTTTAGCCTCCTGATCGGCCATGTTATTCCCCTTTGCTGCCCTGGAAGTCCCCTTCTGATGTCCTGGGCAATGAATAATGCTTACCTTGTCCAGCAGCAACAAGGCATTGAGCAAAGCCAAAATCTTGTTTTTATTTTTTTTTATCTCTTTACCGGCTGATGTTAGCAGGCCTCTCTGCTGATATATGGACCCATGCTCATGGGCTGTTGGTAAGGCATACCAACTATCAGTGTAGATGTTTAACTTTTTGCCCTTTTCCAGAGATAATGCCTGGGTTAAAGCAATCAATTCAGCTCACTGAACAGTTGTGCCCTTCGGCAAAACCTGTACCCATATTACCTTTTGTCCATCTGCTACTGCTGCCCCTGCCTTTCTCTTCCTGTTCTCAAAAAAACTGCTCCCATCCATATAGTATGTTACCTCGGCATTAGGCAGAGGCTGATCTTTCAAGTCATTTCACCATCCCTGTTCCTCTGCTAGAACCTGCAAACAATCATGCTCCAGGGGCTGGATTTCTGGATCTGCAATATGGTGGCATGGTTTAGCCTCGTAGCCAGAGCAAAGATGACTCTATCTATTCAAGAGCAAGGCCTGGCATTGTGTCATGCGGGCATTCATGAGCCAGCAATCAGGTGGATGCCTTATGACACTCTCAAGGACATAAGGAGCATAGATGGTGAGGTCCTGTCCCAGAGTCAGTTTGTCTGCATCTTTTACTAGTGCCGCCACTGCTGCTATTATTTACAGGCAGGGTGGCCATCTTGCCACTACTGAATCAAGCATTTTGGATAGATAAGCTACTGGTCTCTTCCATTGTCCAATTTTCTCTGTTAGCACCCCATTGGCCATTCCCTGATTCTCAGCCACATAGAGATGGAAGGGTTTGGTTACATCAGGGAGTCCCAAAGCTGGAGCCAATTTTAAGGCTTGTTTGATATTATCAAATGCAGCTTGTTCATCCTTTCCACAGATGAAAGAGTCATTGCCCTTTGTAAGGGCATGCAGAAGGGCTGCCTTCTTGGCAAATCCTGGAATCCACAGCCAGCAAAACCCCGATGTACCTAAAATTTCCCTCAGTTGTTCAGTAGTATGTGGAGGGGGAATATGAAATACAGTCTCTTTTCTAGCCTCCGACAGCCATCTCTTTCCCTCTTTTAATATATATATCCCAGATAACTGACCTGTTTCCTGCAGGATGGGACTTTTTTGCTGTAGCTGAGCTCACACATCTCTTGCAACAGCTAGTCGGTGGCCTCAAAACAGCTTTCTTTACAATCTGCTGCTAATAGTATATCATCCACATATTGGACATGAGTTACCTGGGGATTGGTAGCTCAGAGGTGTGCCAGGTCCAGGTGTAGGGCTTCATCTTCCTTTTGGGACAATCCTGGATCCAGTGCCCTTTCTCCTTGCAATAGGCACACTGATCCTTAGACAGAGGGCCCCTCCGATTTTTAGGAACTCTCTCCCTATCATTATGACTGCACTGTGGTGGCCAGGATCTTAGTCAAGTTTCTGTCTTGCCTCTTATCCTTTCTCTTTCTCTCCCTTCCTGCTCTTTCTTCTTTCTTTCCTCTTTCTCTTCTTCCATCTCCTGGCTGTAGAAAACCTTTTCTGCTACCTGCACTAAATCCTTCAACAACTTGTCCTGTAAACCCTCTATTTTCTGGAATTTTCTACAAATATCTCTGGCTGACGGGTCTATAAAGGTTATAGTCACCATGCCTTAGGCTCATCTGAGATAGGGTCATAGGGCGTAAACCGACAGTATGCCTCTATCAGCCATTCAAGAAAGGCTGCAGGAGATTCATCCGGACCCGGAACCGTCTCTCTTACCTTCGTCAAATTGGTGGGATTTCAAGCAGCCCTATGGAGACCCGCAATTAGAGTCTGGTGGTAGACCTTCAGCCATTCCCTACCTCCAGATGTGTTGTAATCCCAGTTGGTGTGGGTGAGGGGAAAGCCATCATGAATCTCATTACGGAGGATGGAAGGCCTGCTGTCCATTCCAGGCACAGTCTTTCTTGTCCCAATGAGGACCCGTCTCATTCCTCAGTAGTTATGAGTGCCTGCAAGTGTTTCTGGCAATCATCCCAAGTGGGCTAGTGAATAGGACAGATTCAAACAAATATGAGCCTTTTATCTCACCTCCAAGAAATGATAGTCACTGCCTGTCCCATAATAAAGTCGTCCATCAAGAAAGTCAAAGAAGCAACAATGATAGAGACAAAGAGAACAAGACAGGCAGTGAGACAAGGATGCCCTTATGGGTGGTACCACAGAATTCTGATTGAGAGGCTGCCTCATGGCGGCTGTCTCTGAAGAGAAACAGATGGGAGGAAGACCATCAGGACCTAGCCTCCCCAAATGGAATCTGGAACGTCCTCCAGTTCCCAGTCAACCGATATTCTGACAAATATGTCTATCTCAGGGACTGAGCAGATGACCAAAAATATCCAGATAGGTGACTAAAAAGAAACAGTGGTATACCAGAAATCAGACTAACCTGCTCAGAGCTCGACCTCTGAGCCCAGCCAGTTGAGGGTTAAGGAAGGGCACACTGTTTTCCTGGCAACACACCAAAATGTAAGACCTGGAGTCTCACTGCTCAGGATTGCGCCCTTCACAGGAACAACTCACAGACAACAACTCAATGCAAAAGCAAAAGGTTTTATTGCTGTCGAGATAGGGTCGCACCTCCAAAGACAGGACATGACCCTGAACATGCAAAGCACAGGATTTTTATGCCTGAAAATCAGATCACTTTTGCTCTATACTTTACAGCTGGTTGTTTCTCAGAACAGTTCACCCTGCCCTTCAAGAGCTATCTGCCCCTGGCTTTAATTCAAATAATCACAGTTGTTTTTCTCATTCCCAGGTGGTCCCTCATTTGTTCTGATGATGAAGTCACTGAATAATGTCATGTTGCAGTGTAAAGAGTGCAGGGATCTGTTAAGGAGCCTGTGCAAAACAACAGCCTCATTCACTAAGGTAATTCAAGGCCCTAGAGAAGACTGTTCACCAACTTCATACAGAGATTGGGTTAAGCTCTCAAGAGGGCAGTACCAGACTGACACCAGATAAGCACTGATGCCATTCTTGGCGCATGATACTGCAAATACCACATGCATTTAGATTATGAAAAGGAGGAGCGGCCCCAAGAAATGAATTATTAAGAGAGACAACTGCTATTGGCTCTCACGAGCATCATGCAGACCTTACAGGACAAGTTACAGCTAGAATACCCAATTCTCAAAACATCCGGTGTGCTATTTTGGGTGAATCCAGGAATTTACCAAAAGAACTGTGAGGTTAAAATCTCTAGAATGCAAAATAGGAGGTGTGTTAACACAGAGGCAAGTTGTGCCTTTACTCACAGAAGGGAACAAGCAGATTTTGGCTCCAAGGGAATGCAACGGTTCCCGGGGTTTCATGGCAGCTGTGGCAAGGGAAAGCACAGGTCTAGGGATGACTGCTCCGAGAGGGACCTACAGGCTAAACTCTTGCCATCAGGAAACCAACAGAGGGGCCTGTCAGGGTTAGACCCCTCAAGCAACAATACGAGCTGTCTCCCATCAGGCAGCCATGAGGTACTAGGCAGGTAGAAAAATCTCAACTGAGGATTTTAGACTTGATACACACCACTGCATGCAGCAGCGCAGCTTTGCATCTGGCTGCAGATAAACCTCTGACCCTATGGGCAAGAGTTCTATGTCACAAAGGAAATACAGATGTTTATGGACCTGTGTATTCAGGGATGGTAAAGCGGATCTCTGGAAGAAGCAGAATAACTTGTACAGTATCTATTGTACACCCAGGTACTGTTGATGGGGACTGCAAGGAAAAAGTTAAAATTATGGCACATGTAAAACATGAGATGCAAAAATAAGGCAGGGTTAGAACTGCTCAGCTGTTACTGTTCTCCTCCATCTAGGGCAAAGCCACACCCTGAAGAACAACAGGCACATTTGGCAGTACCTGAAATTGTGTGTTCTGGAAAACACTGCCTAATGATCAGAGATCCAAATTAATGGCAGCAACAAATGTTGTTCCTTGAAATGAAGGAAATGACTTCAGTATCCTCTCCCAAAAGTCTTGGGATCCACAATGTATGCTTCTGAAGGTTCATACAGTTTCTAGGAATCTGTAAAATTTC
The DNA here is from genome assembly GCA_036365155.1 of Meriones psammophilus. Taxonomy (NCBI): domain Eukaryota; kingdom Metazoa; phylum Chordata; class Mammalia; order Rodentia; family Muridae; genus Meriones; species Meriones psammophilus. The sequence goes on from JAEOAE010002986.1 coordinate 158,191, forward strand.
TCCAGTAGGACAAAGTGTATGGTGGATTAAATAGGTGGAACCAGAGGGGCCAAGAGGGAACTTGACACCTTCTGTGGCCTGCCACTGAAGGAGAAATTCAGAAATAATTCCAGGAGTCTTTCTGCAGGATGAGTCTACTCTTTGCCCAAATGCTTAGACTTAGCAGGGTCCTAACCATATTTAGATTGTTAAAATCATACACCGGGAGACTGATGCTCAAAGGAACTTAAGGCAGACGGCACACACAGAGTGCAAGATCTGTTCTAGCCACGTTCCTCCTTGAGCATCAGCCAGAGCTGAATGAATGACCTTGTTAAAGTAGGCAAAGACTGCTCCTGGCTTATGCCTCTTCTCCTTGCCCGATCATCAGAAGCCGTGCCTTAGACTCTCCCCGCAAACTCCTTGTGGGCCAACACAGGTGCGTACTGTGAGCTAAGCAGTGGAATTTGGGTAGAACACAAGGCCAACTGTTTCTGGAAAGGCTGCTTTAGGGTGGGATATGGGAAAATTCGCAGGAGGAAGGAAGGGTTTCACAGTTTGGAAACAGAAGAGCGTTCCACGGTTTGGCCTGTAATTGGAGGCCTCAAGGGAGTGGGTGGGGCCTCAGGTCGGTATTTAAGGGTGAGCAGCAGACCCCTTTACGCATTTGCCATAGTCTGCACTTTCCTGGGTGTTGTTGTGAGTACACACTGGAGAGGAAGAACTCCTGTCAAAGTGTCCTCGGCAGGATGGAAGATCAGGCAGATGTGGGTGGCTGCAGCACGGCAAAGACATCCCGGCGTCAAAAGACTGTTTGGCAGGCCAAGCAGAAGGAGGTCTTGCTCTCAGTTTTCGCCAAGACACCTTACCCGAGCTTCAGGACCAGGCAGGAACTGGCCCGGGAATTCGGAGTTCCAGAGTCCTCCATCCGCATGTGGTTTCAAAACCGCAGAACTAGAACTGGCATGTCGAGGAAGACCTCAAAGCAGACCACCGCAGGCTCCAGCCATGAAGCCTCCAAACAGTCTCCTGAAAAGCTTGTCGCCAGGGTAAAACAAGCAAGAGGCCCGCCCTCAGAACGGAGAAGGCCTCGAACACGGCTTAGTCCAGCACAGATCAGCATGCTAGTGCAAGCTTTTGAGATCTCTCCATCTCCAGACTATGCCACGAGGTTGCACCTGGCACTGAGCACAGGTTTGCCTGAGGACACCGTCCACATATGGTTCCAGAACAGAAAGGCCAGGCAAAAAGGCCACGCTGGAGGCAGCACAGCTAAAGGTGAGGACCTGCCTGCCTCTCCTGGCCCGGAAAGGGCTCCTGGAGCATCGTGTTGCATTGAGTAGGCGGCTTCCCGGGACAGCTTGTTGACATCGGGTTCTGCAGGAGACCAGTGTGCAGAAGCCTTGATGTCAAGACCCGAGCTCACCTTCTTCACAGAGGCCTACCCAGAATCCAGCGACTCCTGCCCTGTCCAGCTCTTCCTGGAGCAACAGGTGAGAACAGTAGAAGAGGAACAGGGACCAGCCGCTCTGGACCCAGATGTACCATGGGAGCAGATCGAACCAACACTCGAGGCTCCTCTCACAGAAGAAGAATATCAGGCTCTGGTGGACGATATTTGACCGCATTGAGAACGCCCAGAATTGGGACTGTAAAACCCCGTTGCCTGGACCCTAACCTGACCATTGTCTCAGAGACTCCAGCCAGAAATGAGCTTGGACAGATGCTCAGACTTGCACCTAATAAAGGTGCAGAGCTCTAGGGATCCTGAGTAAGTGTTGGGGAAAAGATGGAAGGCCCTGGAGGTGCGAGGAACCTCACAAGAAGACCAACAGAAACAGCTGACCCAGACCCCAGGGGGCTTGCAGAGACTGAGCCATCAAATAAGGAGCATGCTTGGTCTGGACCTAGGGACCCTGCACATACATAGCAGGTGGGAGGTGAATCCTTGTGCTTAATGTGGGTTGCCCTACGAGGGAGGTGTGTTGTGGAGTGGCTCAACGGCGATGCTGAGTTGTTGCTAACCTGGATGGTTTTTGAAGGACAGTTCTATCATGTTAGCTTCAATGATGATCAGGATAAATATGGAATTTGTCTGCTATTGTACTCTGCGTCATTAAATGATTTTTAGGCATTGCTAGGACCTGGTTATTCTTTTTATTTGGAAATTAATGTCAAGAGGAGATAGGATTATCTTTCAATCTGAAAAGAGGTGTGATCATGAGTCTTGGTTTTTAACTTGACTGCATGTGGAATTAAGCAAAACACCCAAATTAAGGACACAATTGTGAAGCACTCTTCCTTATTTGTAGTAGTCTTCTCTACTTCTCTTCTGAATCTGTAAGGCTGAAAAACACACCTTTAATCTGTATCTTCATACTGCAAAACCAACCACTCACCTTTGCCTCATCTTACTGGAAACCTATACAAGGACATAGAAGAAGGAATGTTTTACTCTTTGCCTGTTCCCTTTTGCTTTGGTAGCAAGTCTATTTCTTCATTGACTATAGAACCTTCTTCTTGAGGATTTCTGTGTATATGAAGGTGAGTTGAGGCAACCAGCCTCATGGACTAAGCCACTGATAGATTCCTCGATTTTCCATTTTTAGCCACCCACTGTTGAATTAATTGACTCACAGACTATAAATCATTCTCATAAATCCTTTCCTATAAAGAGAGAGTTAGAGGGAAAATAAACTATGCATATAAGTATCTTTCACATAGAACTACCAAATTTTCTGCTTTTAATAATGTTATGTAATTCATTCAGAAATCACTTAAACCACAGTAATCGACATTTGAGGAGTTATAGAAAAAATATTCATCATCATGCAAAGTCAAAATGCTGCATAACTTTTTGGGTATATTGATGGACTAGGAATTAAATTTTCTGATGCAGTTATATTCTAAAATATCGTAATTGAATTACAAGTATTTTAATTTTTTGCAGCATTTATATATAGTTTATTTTTACCTCAAATTAGTCCCTTCATTGTCTTAATTCCCTCAAACCCACATTAAAGTGTGTTTATTTTTCATTTTCATAGGTTACGGAGATTCTATTTTATATGGGGATGACATCATGTAAATTAACTGTTCTATGCATGACACTGCTAATACCAAAACATCATTCAAATAATAAGTAGACCTATCAGAATCACACTAGAATTCACAGCAGAGATTATGAAAGCCAGAAGGGCTTGGATGGATATCATGCAGAAACTAAGAGACCGCCGATGCCAACCCAGACTACTATACCTAGTATATATGCAGCCATCCAGCCCTACAGAAGATACTAGAAGGAAATCCCCAACCTAATAATATGAAATACACTCCAGAAAATACATTGAGGCCCACACCATGAGGGGAAGTCCATGCCTGACACTGCCTGGATGACCATGAACCAGAGTCAAGATAGCTTAGAGACACACGATATCTGTAAACATGACAGGCAACATATGTCAATGAAAGATACTCTGCTATAATCATAGATGAGTGCCTAGCCCAGTAGTCATCAGAGAGACATCACCCAGCATCTGATGGGAACAGATGCAGAGACCCATAGCCAAAGACAATGATGTACCCAGGGGAACCCCAGAAATGAGGAAATACGTATTGTAGGAACCAGAGATATCAAGGACACAACTAGAGCATGGCCCACTGAGTCAATTGGGCTCATAGGGGATCACAGAGACTGAAGGACAAAAACATAAACATTCTATGAGTCTTGTGAGCTAGGTTGTTGGCATACACCTTATGACCATTATCCTGATGTTGCTGAGGGACTTCCAATAGTGAGAATGGGAGTGTCTCTCACTCTTTTTCCTGCTCTAGCTACACTTTCTCTCCTCATGTATTGCTTTGACCAACTCTGATATGAGGGATTGTTCGCAGTCTTAGTATAACTTGCTATGCCATCACATTTTTTTTCATTGAAAATAAAGAAGCAGTGGATGAAGGAGATGTGAGTTGGGCAGAGTAGAGGTGGATAGATTGTGGCTGGGAGGAGGGGAGGAAGAGGAAACTGCAGTTCGGATGTAGTGCATGAAACAACAACAAAAATAAAATGCTACAACAAAATAAACTGTCAGCAGCTCAGGCTGTTGGTGAGCACCTGCATTCCTAGCACTGGGGAAGTTTAAGGTAGGTGGATCTCTGTGAGTTCAAGCACAGGCTGTTCTACAAAGAGAGTCCAGGACAGCCAAAATTATTCAGAAATATCCTGTCTTCAAACAAACAAAAAACTGTCAGCATTTTGTGTTTCATCTTTAGGAACTTTGTTTTATGTCCCACTTTTTTAATTTTTATTTTTAATATTAGATACAGCTTGTTAACTTTGTATCCCAGCTGTAGCCCAGTTCCTCATCACCTCCCTATCCCACCTTCCTTCCCTCATCTCCTCCCTACCCCTTTCCAAGTCCGCTGATAGGGGAGGGCCTCCTCCTGTTCCAATTGACCCTTGCTTATCAGGTATCATCAGGACTGGCTGCAATGTCCTCCTCTGTGGCCTAGCAAGTCTGATCTTTCCTTGGGGGAGAGGTCAATGAGCCAGCCATTGAGTTCATGTCCGAAATAGTCCTTGTTCCACTTAGTATGGTAACCAATTGGATGCAGAGCTAACATGAACTACATTTGAGCAGGGGTGCTAGGTTATATGCATACATGGTCCTTGGTTGGAGATACAGTCTCATAAAAGACCCCTGTGCTCTGATATATTTGGTCCTTGTGGAGTTCCTGTCCTCTCCAGGTCGTACTAACTCCGCCTTCTTTCATATGATTCCCTGTGCTCTGCCCAAGGTTTGCTTATGAGTCTCAGCATCTACTTTGATACACTGCTAGGTAGAATCTTTCACAGGTCCTCTGTGGTAAGCTTCTGTCCTGTTGTTTTCTCCTATATCCATCCCATTTGTCTTTCTAAGTGAGGATTGATCATCTTAATCCAGGTCCTCTTTCTCATTTATCTTCCTTAGGTGTACAGATTTTAGTATGTTTATCCTATCTTATAGGTCTAGCATCCACTTAAAAGTGAGTGCATACCATGTATGTCTTTCTGATTCCGGGATAACTCACTCTGGATGATCTTTTCTAGATTGTTTGTTTGTTTCTTCATGTTTACATTTCATGACTTCTTTGAATGGTCTACATATAAACCTGTCTGTTGCGTAGCTGGTAAAGATGTTTCCCATTTTATAAGCTGCTTCATCACTAAGGAATGGATTGCAAAATCTTTCTAGTTTCACGTTGTAAGACCTGGAGTCTCACTGCTCAGGAGCTCAGGATTGTGCCCTTCCAAGGAACACTTACTGACCACAACTTGATGCAAAAGCAAGAGTTTTATTCAAATCGTGATAGGGTTGCCCCTCTAAAGACAGGAGACGACCCCGAACATGCAAAGCACAGGGTTTTTATACTTAAAAATCTGGCCACTTTTGCTCTATACATTGATTGGTCAGCAAGAATAGCATGAAGATAGTTTACAGCTAGTTTGCAGTTTTTGGCCATTTGTGAGTTTTCTCAAAACAATTCACCCTGCCCTTATTTTTTAAAAACTATCTCAGAGCAGTTCATCCTGCCCTTTGAGAGCTATCTGCATCTGGCTTCAATCCAAGGCTATCTCAGAGCAGTACATCCTACCGTTCGAGAGCTCTGTGCCTCTGGCTTTAATTCAAGGATGGGAATAGTCACAGCTGTTTTACTTTTACAGTTGTTTGCATTCTCGGGTGGGCTCTCAGATGGAAATGAAGAGAGACAGAGAAGGAGAGAGCAGGACATGATAGGGGGAAGAGAGAGAGAGAGAGAGGGGCACCACAACAGAGAAAGGGGGAGGGCAAGAAGGCAATAGCAAGAGGGCAAGAGAGGCCAAGAGAGAGACAAAGTGGGCAGGCAGATCCTTTTAAGGAGCAAAGTAACCACACCTGCCCTCCCTGGCTGTCGACACATAATGACATCACAGGTTGCTAGGAAAGACAGAAGCAGGTGCCTAAATACTAAGTGTTGGCATAGGCCTTTAATCCCAGCACTCTGCCAGGCAGAAGCAGGCCAGTCTCTGTGAGTTCAAGGTCAGGCTGGTCTACAGATCTAGTCCAAGATAGCCAAGGCTAAAAGGAGAAACCCTCTCTCAAAATACCAAAATATTCATATGTATAATTAATATATTCTCAGTAAATATAGTAATATAAACCAATATATTTAATAAATATGTTATATATTAATATATACATTTTGTTTTAATCATATGTATATGTTTCAATTTATGTTTTAATCATCTAGATATATGATTGAAATAAAAAAACTGAGCCAGGCTTTGTGGCACATATCTCTAATCCCGTCTCTCCAGGAGACACAAGCTTGCTGCTGTGTAAGTTCAGTGTCACCCTGGTCTACAAAGCAAGTCCAGGACATGCACGGCTAGAGAGAAACATTATCTAAAAAAACAGGCTAAATGTGTGGCTAGATATGTCTGAAATCACATAGTGTGACTAGGCTATAAGAAAGTCTTGTCAAGCCTGGTGACACACATCCATAGTCCCATAACTTGAGAGGCAGATGAAGGTAGGTCTCTGTGAGTTCAAAGTCATCCTGGTTTACAAAGAGATTCCTGGATTGGCAATGATGCACTGAGACACCACGTCGCAAAAATAAAACATTAAATTAAATTAAAAAAATCAAAGCCTGGACTGTTGGCAAATGCCTCTAATACTAGCACTATGACTGACAGAGGGAAATTTATCTGTGTTAGTTAAAGGCATGCCTGGTCTAGAAAGCATGACAGGTCAGTCAAGGCCATACAGAAAATCTCTTTCTCAAAAAACAACATCCAGGGATGTAAACAAAAAACTTCTAGTATCTGAAGGTTGTTTCTTTTTTTTCACTTTTTAAAAATTTATGTTTTTGTAAATTACAGTTTATTTACATTGTATCCACGCTGTGGCTGCATCCTTCATCCCCTCCTTTACTCAACCTCCTAACTTCCTCCCATTTCTGTCCCCAAGTTCACTGATAGGGAGGTCCTCCTCCACTTCCATCTGACCCTAGCCTATGAGATCTCATCAGAACTGGCTGCATTGTCCTCCTCTGTGGCCTGCTCCCCATCAGGGGAGGTGACCAAAGAGCCAGACACTGAGTTCATATCAGAGACAGTTCCTGTTCCCATTACTAGGAAACTCACTTGGAGACTGAGCTGCCATGGAATATATCTAGTCAGGAGTTGAAGAGGTTCAAGGTTATCTCCATGCATGGTCTTTGGTTGGAGTATCAGCCCCCCAAAATACTCCTGTGCCCAGTATTTTTTCACCTGTTGCTCTCCTTGTGGAACTCCTGCCCCCCTCAAAAGTCTTCCTTAGTCATCAGGGAAATGCAAATCAAAATGAACCCGGGATATCACATTACACCTATCAGAATGGAAAACATCAAAAACTCAAATGACAACACATGCTGGAGAGGATGTGCGGAAAGGGGAACACTCCTCCACTTCTGGTGGTAATGTAGACTTGTACAACCACTTTGGAAATCAATGTGGTAATTTCTCAGAAAATTAGGAAAAGTGTTACCTCAAGATCCAGCTATATAACTCCTAGGCATATATCCAAAATTTGATCAAGTGTACAACAAGGACATTTGCTTGACCATGTTTGTAGCTTCTTTATTTGTAATAGGCAGAAGCTGGAAACACCCAGGTGCCAGTCATTTGAGGAGTGGATATAGAAATTGTGGTACATTTACACAAGGGAATACTACTCAGCATTTATAAGGAAATCATGAAATTGGCAGGCAAATGGTGGGATCTAGAAAAGATCATCCTAAGTGAGGTATCCTAGAAGCAGAAAGACATGCAGGGTATATACTCACTCATAAGTGAGTATTAGACATATAATACAGGATAAACGTACTAATATCTGTACACCCTAAGAATCTAATTATGAAAAGAAACATGGCCTTGTATGAAATAAATTATTTACCATGTTCACGTATAATGTAGTGGAGGAGGTCACCAATTGTGGTTGTGTTCTATATTTTGAAACAATGGAGTAGCTATCGAAGTTTGCTGTATGTGTATCAAATCCAATAACTGACATTTATTAGGTCATTCTGATATTCTTTCTGTGGCTGCTGTTGATCTAATGCATTTCCACTTGGTGATAGGTATTTTTCTGATGCAAAGTATAGAATGGGATTCCCATCATCTATGTGATCCATTGCTTATTTATATCAGGTAGTGTGTAATCATGCTTTTCAAGGAAGAGTCTCTGAGAAAGCACGGTGCTTTTGTTTTTCATTTTCACAAATTCCTTTAAGATGTTTGTTTTCAAGCCTGATTTGGATGCCAGTAATTAGGCAAAGCTGCATTTGAAATCTTGATTCTCATGCCTTCTGAGTACACGTCCAATGGTGGAAGATGTTCCCTGGATGTGTTCTATTTTTACCAATGTTAGTGTTAAAATGCTTAATAGTGTGTATGTATGTATGACTGTATACATACATATATGTGTATTCATATACATATATATAAATATATATTGTTTAAAGTTCCATTCTTCTTCGTGTTTCCATTAGTTTCTATACGGCACCTAATGTTGAAGTACCGCCTTCTGAGAGAATTATCTAGAGGTGCTAAATAATGTAAGAGCAATGATATTTATTTCAAAAAGCATATTGTGTGTGTGTAATGTTACTATGGGTTCTTAGGCCATGACAGATGTGTGAAGACTTGGTGACAGCTTTGTGGGGTTTACTTTGGTCATTGTTATATGATGTTCAATGTCATGTTGCCAGTTTTGTTTACCACAGAATTCCCCACTGAGTTCATTGATACTCAGATAAACTTTATTGAAATATTACATCAGTAAAATATTGTCATCTATCCAGAATATAAACCTATTGTCATATAAGGAATAATAAATGTTATGTCCAAATTAAAATGATATAATGCTGTCATTTTTTTTGGAATGTGTTAGTTCATTCTTAGGAGTAAAGACTTGTTCATAACGCTGTGTCAGATCTACAAGTGAATGCCAGAGAATTGTCTCAGTGGGCATAGTTGGTTGTTTCTAAACCTGATGATTTGAGCTCAATTTCTGGGTAGCCAATATTATTCCTATAGAATTTTTCTAATATTTCTATACTTGGGCTTTTCTATATGCAAATTCACACACTAGTACATACATAAATAATTTTTAAACCTAAATAAGGGCCAGTTTTTCACTGGTCAAAAGACTTTAGGTTTCATGTTGAGAACTCATATATGGATATAAACAGATAGTAAACAGCAAAAAGTTGTCCTCTCACTGGCACATACATACTCAAACATTTTTCAGTGGATGAAATTAAAGCAAAGGAGAAAAACCCACTTATTGACAACATCAGAAATGATTTGCAAGTGTAAATAAATGCAGATTTTGAAGACTTATTACTTTTTTGTAATTATACAAAATGTACCATTATACAAATGGTACCTTTGTACATCTTATTTTATCCTTTCATTTCTTGATTCAAAAATAGGACATTATAAATATCTTAGCTTGGCTCAGAGGTCCATCCATGTCATCCTAGACCTGGGAGTCCATGGCAAGCTAATCTTTCTGAGATTGTGGTCAGCTTGGTCCACAGAGTGAGTTCTCTTTTGTGTTCATTTATTTATTTGTTTGGTTTTTAAACAGAGTTTCCTTGTGTAGCCTTGGCTGTCCTAGACTCACGTTTTAGACCTGGCTTTCCTCAAATTCAGGTCTCTTTCTCCCTGACTGCTGGTATTGCAGGTGTGTGTCACCATGCCCATCTCCAAAGATTGAGTTCTAAACCAGGCATGGCTATGTAGAAATATCATGTATTTAAGTGATCCCTAACACATACTCTATATCTAGTTTTTTTTTTTCCCCCTTGGGGATAGTGGCCACAGAGCTGGGTCTCATACTGTTCCTGGTCCTGGTCTTCAGAGACTATCCCTTGGCCCAGATGTGGCCCCAAAAGTCTGCTGTCAAGCACTGGCCCTGTTTTGATGTCTCTCTGGGGCTCAGTCTATCCCAGTAGAGTCCATGGGCACCAACAACTCACCTGGCAGCATCTTCTATAGATAGATGCACATGCCCATCTCGCAGGAAACTCTTGACAAAAACAGGCTCCATACCCCTTGGCTCAGCCAGGACCACTGCCCAGGAATGGCACCATCTCCAAATATATCACTTAAGATGAGTAAGCAACAGCTTCTTAATAATAGTATGAAACCAACAACAATATCGCAACAGTGAAAAACAGCAATTTAAAAACATACAAAATTAAGGCAACCTTTTCTCTAAGAGGAACAGGCACTGAGTGCAGCCCAGCCAGTGATTGTACCAACTATTTATCCACCTCGGGCAGCTAGGACATGGGATCATTTGCCCCAAAGTGTGCCACAGTGGAGAGAAACAGTAGCTCAACCACCAAGTCCAAAAGGGACTGTGCATCCTCTAATGGTAAAGTTTGCACTGGTCCAGCTTCTGGCAAGACTGGGGATGGGATCCAGGAGCCATGGGATCCAGGAGCTCAGCATCCTCTTGGGGCTTAGCATCTGTCCCTGAACCCATGCTCAGTTTCTCCTGCGCCACCAAGGCCTCTTGCATGGGCAGCTCTGCAATTGAGGCCCCAAGTAGCCCAGGATCTGAGCACAGAAAGGGGTGAGCCGTCATCTGGGATAAGGGAGCAGCCTGAAGGCATGCAGAATGAAGTGAGCTGACCCAAGATGGCCTCTCCATGCCAGGGAAGGCACAGTCCCCTATCCTACCCACAAGACGGTCGAGTTGACAGGCGTCCTCCTCTGCTTCACTGGCTAGAGCTTCAGGACACTTCCCCTGTGGGACACAGGGCTGTAATCAACTGCTGCCTGACCCTCCCTGGGGTCTTCATCCTCCTCCTAATCCTCCTCCTCCTTCTCGGGCTTCAGCTTATCCCGGCTTATCCATTGCCAGGAGGATCTCCCAGATTGTCATTCCAACTCTGCAGTGGGCACATGGATCCTGGCATAGTCCAGCAGACGCCTCACGATGGCCAGGTCCAGGGCCCCAAAGAAATCCTGAGGGAATTTCTGCAGCCACTGGGACAAGAACAAGAAGATGGCGCTGTGGGTGAGAACAGGGAAGAGGGACACAGGGTCGGGAGCCTGGCCTTGCTTCGAGGCTGTGGGGGTGCATTGGTATCCCCCAGGGCTCTTCCTTTCCTGTCCCCCCTCTGCTGCTCAAAACCCAGGACCCTGGTGGGAAACCTCTTTCCTCTACCAGCAGGTGAGGCTATGGGACAGTCCCTAAGGAGAGAAACCCAAAGGTGAGGTTCCTGGCCAAAATTGGCCCTCCACCCTGGCCCCAAACGCCCCTTTCTCACCTCCCCTCCATCCCAAGCCCACTCATGTCTTTGTCTGCTGGTCTGCCTGAAGGATCTATACCTGACAGTCCACGGTGGTGTCACCTCTAAGGCTCAGTGTTCCCAACCTACCCAGACATCTAGAAGGAACTATTCGAATCTTCCTAAGGTGGGGTTTGGGGTTGCTAGGAACTTAATTCATAACAAACACTGCGAAGGGGGTCCAGAATTCTTTACACAAATGGGGAAAGGATGCTCAGGACGTGAGAAAGGGTGGTGTCTGACATTCCCTGTTGAAGGTGAATGGCACCTGTTAGAGCCCCACCCCTGCCTCAATCGCACATGTTTGGCCATGTCACTTTAAGGGGCCAGCCCTGGGACCCAGGCTGCTGGGACTCAGATGTCCAGTTCTGTGAGAGCACAGGGCACAGGCCCTGGGAAACAGCAGGAGGAGATCGGAGGGCTGGCTAGATCCCTGGTGGAACCATTCTCCTGCCTTTTAAGGATCAGGTCCAGAACCACCCAGATGGTGGCAAACTTTGGATAAAGGACCGGAAAGAAGCAGAGGGACACCCTGTGGTCCCTCTGCACAGTGGTGGGCAAATAGGGGATCATCTGCTCCACATAGTCCAAGCCATCATTGCTGAAAATAGGGATGTCATGCAGGAAGGCTCACTCCCTTTCGCTTTGAGGAAGTACCAGGGCAGGAAGGAGGCTTTAAGTGTGCAAACCTTGAGGGGCACCAAAGACCCCTTTCCCTACACCTAAGTGGGAAGCAGGCTTGAAAAGCACTCCTCAGTGTCCCAACAGGAACACTCTCCCAGGCTTCGACCATGGTGGATAGGGGGTAGGGTGGACCAGAATGCTTCCCTGCTGCAGGGTGGTCCTGGTTACCTTGGTCTCCCAGGGGTAAACAGGCCAGAAACGTGTCAGGGTGAGCACCACGTGTCTCCAGCAGCTGCACAGGTGACCACCGTTGTCTTCTCTGAGACCGGAACCCCTGGAGGTCTGGAAGCAGAACAGACTCATCTCTCCAGTTCCTCTAGACCAGCTGGCCTCTCCAGGCTGCTGTTGCTGTTGCTGGCCTCCTGTTACCTGGCAACCGGGGTTCCAAGTTCCACCCAGAACAATGCTGAGGAAACATGGTCACTTCCCAGAGTCACCCTGCCAGAGCCTTCCCCTAATGGGCTCTCCCTGCGGGCCACCAGCCCAGCAGGCTCTGCTGATGAAACCGTCAACCATTCCAGAGATAATTGATGGAGAAGTTGCCTCCCATCACCACTAAAGTGCTCAGAGACAAAGGAGACGGTGCAAGGATGAAAAGAACTGCAGGAGAAGAGAGGGATGACTAACAAGACTGCTCAGTGGTTAAGAGCACGAGATGCTCTTCCAGAGGTCTAGAGTGCTATTCCCACCACCAGTGGTGTCTGAGAGCCAGCGCCCTCTGCTGGCAAGCAGATTAATTAGGAGACAGTGAAACAGGAGAATACTGGTACTGGTTCTGGTCCTTGTCTCTCCTATACTGGAGAGAAACCTTATGAATGCAACCAATGTGGTTAATCATTTTTTTAATACTCCTCTCCTAATGCATGAAAGATCACACACTGGGAAAAATCCATATGAATGTAATCAGTGTGATAAAAACTTTGCATGTAACTGTCATCTCCTAATACATAAAAAGAACACACACTGAAGAGAAACTTTATGAATGCAACAAGTGTGAAATATTTTCATTTAACAGTCATCTCCTAATGCATAAAAGAACCCATACTGGAAAGAATCCATATAAATGTAACCAATGTGGTAAAGCCTTTGAATGTCATAGTAGTCTCCAAAAATATAAAAGAACACATACTGGAGAGAAACCTCATGCATGTACCCATTTTAGAGTAGTCTCTGAAAACATAATATAACACACAATGGAAAAAAAAACCTTATGAATGTAAACAGTGTGGTTTCACCTTTGTACAACACAGTCATCTCCTAATACATAAAAAATGTATACTGGTGAAAAACTATGAATATAAGTAATATCTTAAAGGTTTTCCATGTAACAGTTATCTCCCAAGACAAGAAAACATGAAACAGTGAAACCCTATGAATATAACCAATGTGGAAAGCCTTTCCAAGGCACAAATACATAAAAGAACACACACTGAAAAGAAATGCTGTGAACATAAAGTCTCCTAAGACATGAAGAACACATAATGGAGAGAAATCTTATGAATATAATCAATATGGTAAAACTTTTTCTCATCATAATCATCTCCAAGGTCGTGGAAGAATTCATACTACACAGAAAAGACTATGAGTGTACTTAACATCATCATGAAAGAATTTGTACTGAGAAAAACCTTATAGATGTGTTAAAATGTGAGGCCTTGCACATATCTATAATCTTCATAGTCATAAAAGTTTCACACTGGAGAAGAATTCTTTGAATATAATCAATGTGGTAAGGCCTCTGTATTCTTCAGTCCGCCCACTACAACTCAAACACTAGTTCAATGCAAATGACAAAAATTTATTGTCATCCAGGCACTACTGGTTGATTAAGGCCACATAACAATCTTTGGAGCTCAACTGTGACACCTACACACCCACTGAGACAGAAAATTACAGAGTTTCTGAGCTTGAAAAATCAAAACTGTCTGTGCTGTCTTACAAATATTTTTTTTTTTCCATCAATCAACATTTAGGGATATGTGATGTCATTGATGATGTCACCTGATACAAAATGTAGTTTTTACAGTAGAACCAATCATATCCAATTGTTCTTAAGTTGTCAGGAAGACATATTATGTCATAGGGACGAGAAATTTTAGTCTGGGACAGTCATTATGTTTAGGGAAACAGAAGCCTGGTATGAAACCATCACATTTTTGTGGAACAAATGATGAATAACAAAAGCTGTTTAGCTATTGGGAAGTCTGTGGCTTTCCTATGGACTATGAATTTAAAGAGTTTCAGAGTGTGTAAGCAACCCGATAAAGCATTTGCATATCACAGTAGACTTTGAGAACCTGAAAGAATCCATTCTGAAGGATATCTGTTAGAATAAAAGATTTGTTAAGATCTTTGACCAACCAACTTGCATTCATTTATACAAGATTAATTGGGCGTGGATATTTTAACCAGTGTCAACAATGTATTCATACATTATGATAGCCATCCTTGTTTTGTTTTCAATTGTAAGCTAATATGGATAAAAGGTCTATGAATTTATACATTGAGGTAACCCTTTTAGATTTTACAATTCTCTTCAATTACATTAAATGAATCATCCAGTTGTAAAATTTATGGTGTGTATTAGTGCCTTTTCCGTGAAAAAAAACACAATGTCCAACGCAACTTCCAAAAGTGTTTACTTTGAATTCCGGTTTCAGAGGGATATGGGATCACTGTGAAATGGACATCAAAAGTCTTACACATGGCAGATAAATTAGGGAGCTTGGAGCTCAGATCCTCAACCTACAGCATGAAGCAGTGTGTGGGAACTACAAATGATATGCAGTTGAAAACTATCAAGCCCATCCCAAATAACATACTTCCACCAGCAGGGCTGCATTCCTTAAACATTCCCAAATGACACCACCAATTGAGAAGGATTCATTTCTCTGTCTTCAAACCTACATGTTTGATGTCTGTTACATGAAGGAATTCATGATGAAGAAAAACTCTGTAGACAAGCCTGTAGGTACCTCAACACATGAGCTACAGGAATAAATGGTTACACATGAAAAATATTCATGAGAAAACATATTAGTTTAGGAATTTGTTTTAATTTCCATTATGTGACAACAATGTGTCTTTGTGTGTTTATGTGCCTGTGCATTCTGGTCTACAGGAAGAACAGACCATTTGGTTTTCTTTAACCAGGGATTACAGGAAATTGTCAAAACCCCAATCTAGATCCTGGAAATGAACTTGTCTTAACAGCACAGCCATGTCTCTAGTACTGTAAATATCTTGAATCCTTTATATATCATCTTGATGTCAAGAAGTGGAAACGAATTCATAGAAGAGAGCAACCATATTTATGTAAAAGATTTAATGACGTTGGGCATAATAAATATATTCATTTTCATGAAAAGAAACCTTCTTAAATCTGTTTTTATCATAGCCTTGAAGGAAGTAAATTATTTACCATGTTCACATGGTAATGTGAGGATATCACCAATTATGATTATGGTCTATATTTTGAAACATTGGAGTAGGTTTTGATGTTTGCTTTATGTGTAGCAATCCATTCACAAACATTTATTAGGTAATTCTGATCTTCTTTCTGTGGCTGTTGTTCATCTTCTTATGCATTTCCATTTGGTGATAGGTATTTTTCTGCTGCAATGGATAGAATGGCATTCTGATCATGCATGTAGTCCATTCCTTATTAATATCAAACAGTGTGTGATCAGGCTCTTCAAGAAAGGGTCTCTTAGAAAGCGTGGTGCTTTTGATTTTCATGTTTTCACGAATTCATTTGAAACATTTGTTTTCAAGCTTTGTTTGGATGTCACCAATTAGTCATGGCTAGAATTTAAATCTTGATTCTCATGTGCCACCCTTCAAAATGTTTCCCCAATGTGTTTTGTTTTGTCAACGTATTTTTACCAACATTAATGTTAAAATGCTTAATTGTATGTATGTATGTATGTATGTATGTATGTATGCATGCATGTATTGTTTGAAGTTCCATGCCTCCTCATGTTCCCTTATTTACTATAAGGCACATCATCTTGAAGTACTGTCTTCTAAGAGAATTATCGAGAGGTGCTAGGTATTGTAACAACAATGAGATTTATTTTTAAAAAGCATGTTTTGTGTGTGTAATGTGACTATGGGTTCTTAGGCCATGATAGAGATTTGAAGAGTGTGTGAAAGCTTTGTGGGCTTTATTTTTACCACTCTTATATGATCGTCAAGATCATGTTTCCAGTTTTGCAAAACCACAAACATTCCCCATTGAGCTCATTGATACTCAAATAAACTTAGTTGAAACTTTACATCAATAAAATACTGTCTTATGTTCTGAGTATAAATATATTGTCATCTAAGGATGGGATAAAATGAAATAATTTGAAAAAATGCTGTTTGCAAATGAAAATGATTTACTGCTTTTGTGTTTTGGAATGTGTTAATTCATTCTCAGGAGTAAAGATTTGTTCATAACTCTTTCTCAGAACTACAAGTGAATGTCAGAAAATTGTCTCAGTGTGTAAAGTTGGTTGTGGTTATGCATGATGATTTGAGCTCAATCTCTGCATAGCCCATATTACTCCAACAGATTTTTAAAATATTTCTATACTTGGGCTATTGTGTATGCAAACTCACACACCACCACATACATAAAAATAATTAAACCCAAATAAGGGCGAGTGTGTTCACTGGCTAAAAGACTACTTGGGTTTCCAGTTTAGAACTCACATAGGGGATGTAGGTAATAAACAGCAATAAGTTGTCCTCTCGCTGTCACATACACACCGTGGCATAGGTGTGTATACATGCAAACACACTCAAACATTTTTAAATGGATGAAATTAACAAAGCAAAGGAAATAACTCACTTATTGACAACATCAGAAATGATTTGGAAGTACAAATAACTAAAGAATTTGAAGAATTATTACTGTTTATTGAAAGAATAATGGTTCCTCTGTACATCTCATTTTATCCTTTCATTCCTGGATTCAACAATAGGTCATTTTAAAAACATATCTCAGCTTGGCTCAGAAGTATATCCCTGTCATCCTAGACTGGGAGGCAGAGGCAGTCCACTCTCTCTGAGTTTGAGGTCAGCATGGTACACAGAGTGAATTCTTTGGTTTGTTTGTTTCTTTGTTTTTTTGCTTGTTTGTTTTTTTTGTTTGTTTGTTTGTTTTGGAGGGGAAATTGGCTTGTGTACCCTCATCTGTCCTGGACTCACTTTGTAGACCAATCTGGTCTTAAATTCACAGAGATCTGCCTGCCTCTTGCTCCCTGAGTGCTGGGATTACAGGTGCGTGCCACCATGCCCAGCTCCACAGATTGAGTTCTAAAACATCCATGGCTATGTAAATATATACTGTCTCCAAATGATTCCAAAAAGTTAGACTATATCTCAAATTATGGATTTTTTTCTAATATTAGCTGACTGGTCCCAACAAAGACTTTTGTTACATTTATTTATATCAAGAGAACTGTGGCAACAATGAAAATCAGAAGCAATGTGGAAATCCCATTTGCACAGGGGTAGAAACCTATATCTGACAAGAGGGTTAATATCCAGAATATATAGAGAACTCAAGAAGTTAAACAGCAACAAATCAAGTAATCCAATTAAAGAATGGGCTACAGAGTTAAACAGAGAATTTTCAATGGAGGAATGGAAGAGAAACACTTAAAGAAATGCTCAATACCCTTAGTCATCAGGGAAATGCAAATCAAACAACCCTGAGGTTTCACATTACATCCATCAGAATAGCTAAGATCTGAAGTTAAAGTGATAATACATGCTGAAGAGGATTTTGAGAAATAGGAAGCCTCCTCCATTCCTGGTGGGAATGTAAACTTGTATACTCACTTTGGACATCAATCTGGCACTTTCTCAGAAAATTAGAAATAGCACTTCCTCAAGATTCAGCTATACCACTCATAAGCATATATCCAAAGGATGCTTAAGTATACAACAAGGACATTTGCCCAACCATGTGTGCAGCATCTCTATTTCTAATACTAACCCAGATGCCCCTCAACTGAGGAATGAATACAGAAATTGTGGTACATCTACATAATGGAATATTACTCAGCAATAAAAAAACAAGGAAATCATGAAAATTGCAAGAAAATGTTGGGACCTGGAAAAGATCATCCTGAGTGAGGTATCCCAGAAGCAGAAAGACACACAGGATATATACTACCCATAAAGAGATGTTAGAGATATAATATAGGATAAACATACTAAAATCTATACAACTAAAGAAATTTCTGAATGAGGAGGACTCTGGCTAAGGTGTTGAATCCTCAGTCAGAAAGGCAAAGAGGATGGGCATCAGAAGAGGGAGAGAGCAGGGAACGTGACAGGAGCCTTCTACAGAGGGAATCTGAAAGGCTCTACCCTGCGGGGTATCAGAGAAGATGCTGAGACTTGTAGCCATATGTTGGGTAGAGTGCAAAGAACTTCATGAAAGAAGTAGGAAATAATAAGACCTGGTGAGGACAGGTGCTCCACAAGGAGAGAAAGAGAACCAAAAAATCTGGGCACAGGGGTCTTTTCTGAGACCGATACTCCAACCAAAAACCATTGATGGAGATAAACTAGAACCCTGCACAGATGTTGCCCATGGCAGTTCAATGTCCAAGTGGGTTCCATTGTAATGGGAACAGGGACTGTCTCTGACATGAACTGATTGGCCTGCTCTTTGATCACCTCCTCCTGAGGGGAAAGCAACATTACCAAACCACAGAGGAAGACAGTGAGACTATTCCTGATGAGCCCTGACAGACAATGATCAGAGGGAGGAAGAGGAGGACCTCCCCATCAGTGGACTTGGGGAGGCACATGTGTGAAGGATGAGGGAAGATGGTATTGTGAGAGGAAGAGAGAGGGGGCACAGAGGGATACAAAGTGGATAAAGTGTAATTAATAAAAAATAATATAAAAATGGAAAGAAAAAAAGACACAGAAGCCGGATATATAAGCTCTCATTGGTCAAATGACAAAACAATTTGAACATCAAAATATTCTGCTTATCTATGTCCTCACAAAATTCCTATGTTGAAGTCCTGAGACCCAAAGTAAAAGAACTGCATGAGATTTTTGGGAGGTACTCAGGTCTGGGTGGTGAAGCCCTTATAAATAGGTTCCTAACCTTATTGAAGAGATCCTATAAAATCATGTGGCCCTTTAGAACATTTGAGTTTAAAGTGAGTACATGAATGTAGACAAGCATGCTCCCAAGTAGACCTTATAATTTAACTTTAGACTTTCCAGAGTTCACAACTGTGAAAAGTAAAGCCTTGGTTTATAAATCATCTGTCACTTAGCCCCAGCAGACTAAAACAAACAATAACAGTCCAGTCCACTGCAGAAGGCACATAAATCATGAATCCATATTGATGTAAGTGTATGGCAAATACATTAACATTCTGATGAGGACCAAGACACAGAATTTCCCGGTACTCATGGGGGTGCAGGGTATTAACTGTATTAGAAAAACCTGGAAAACACTGATTACAAGTAATCAAAGTGAAAGTATGTACCACCTGATAGGACACAGTGTGTTACAATTTTGTGATACCCTTGTCCCAGTTTATGTATTGATCCATGAGAACACAGAAAGCATGGAGAGAGTTTATTAAAATATACTCTATATTAGCTATATATTTCTGTCCATAATTTTAATTTTTTTACATTTATTTCTGCATGACTTTGAGCCAAGATTGCTTTTTTATCTGTTATTTTTACATTATTATCACATTCAGAATGGGAATTAATTTAGAATGGCTCTGAGTAGGCAAATCCATATTTGAACTTATCCATATGCCCTAAGCTAAATTTTGGTGCTTGCTTTGTTGAAGAAAACCATTGCTTTGGAAAGGACTCTTATGCTCTTCTTGCCTGTGTCAGGAAAATCTCTTTCTCAGGTCTTGTGTGTTCACTGGTGTAACAAAACACCAAAAGCACAGACTCTTAACAACTACAATCAGTAAATGGGAACTCATGAAACTGAAAAGCTTCTGCAAAGCAAAGGATACTGTCCACAGATTGGGAAAGGATGTTCACTAACCCTATAACTGACAGAGGGCTAATATCCAGAATATATAGAGAACTCAAGAAGTTAAACAGCAATAAAACAAGTAATCCAATTTAAAAAAAAAATGGGGTACAGAGCTAAACAGAGAAGTCTCAATAGAGGAATGGCAGAGAAACCCTTTAATACTCAATGCCCTTAGTCATCAGGGAAATGCAAATCAAAACAACCCTCAGATTTCACCTTACACCCATCAGAAGAGCTAAGTTCTAAGGCTCAAGTGACAATACATGCTGAAGAGGATACAGAGAAAGAGGAACCCTCCTCTACTCCTGGTGGGAATGTAAACTTGTACATTGGAAATCAATCTGGCACTTTCTCAGACAATTAGGAATAGTGCTTCCTCAAAATTCAGCTACACCACTCCTAAGCATTAATTCAAAAGATGCTCAAACATACAACAAGGTCATTTGCTCAACCATGTTTGTAGCAGCTTTATTTGTAATATAATTTGGAAACAACCCAGATGACCCTCAACTGAGGAATGGGCACAGAAATTGTGGTACATCTAATTAATGGTATATTACTCAGCAAAAAAAAAAAAACAAGGAAATTATGAAAATTGCAGGCAAATGGTGGGACTGGAAAAAGATCATCCTGAGTGAGGTATCCCAGAAGCAGAAAGACACACAGGATATATACTACTCATAAAGGGATGTTAGAGATATAATATAGGATAAACATACTAAAATCTATACAACTAAAGAAATTTCTGAATGAGGAGGACTCTGGCTAAGGTGTTGAATCCTCATTCAGAAAGGCAAAGAGGATGGGCATCAGAAGAGGGAGAAAGCAGGGAACGTGATAGGATCCTTCTACAGAGGGAATCTGAAAGGCTCTACCCTGCAGGGTATCAGAGAAGATGCTGAGACTTGTAGCCAAATTTTGGGCAGAGTACAGAGCACTTCATGAAAGAAATAGGAAATAATAAGACCTGGTGAGGACAGGTGCTCCAGAAGGGGAGCAAGAGAACCAAAAAGTCTAGGCAGAGGGGTCTTTTCTGAGACTGATACTCCAACCAAGGACCATTGATGGAGATAAACTAGAACCCTCCCTGCACAGATGTTGCCCATGGCAGTTCAATGTCCAAGTGGGTTCCATTGTAATGGGAACAGGGACTGTCTCTGACATGAACTGATTGGCCTGCTCATTGATCACCTCCCCCTGAGGGGAAAGCAACCTTACCAGACCACAGAGGAAGACAGTGAAACTATTCCTGATGAGCCCTGATAGACAATGATCATGGGGAGGAAGAGGGGGACCTTCCCAATCAGTGGACTTAAGGAGGTTCATGTGTAGAGAAGGAGGGAGGATGGTATTGGGAGAGGAAGAGAGAGGGGGCACAGAGGGATTCAAAGTGAATAAAGTGTAATTAATAAAAATTAATATAAAAATGGAAAGAAAAAAAGACATAGAAGCCATATATATAAGGTCTCATTGGTCAAATGACAAAACAATTTGAACATCAAAATATTCTGCATATCTATGTCCTCGCAAAATTCCTATATTGAAGTCCTGAGACCCAAAATAACAGAACTGCATGAGATCTTTGGGAGGTACTCAGATCTGGGAGATGAAGCCCTTATAAATAGGTTCATAACCTTATTGAATAGACCTTATAAAATCATGTGGCCCTTTAGAACACTGAGGTTAAAGTGAGAACAGGACTGTAGACAAGCATGCCCCCAACTAGACCTTATAATTTAACTTTAGACTTTCCAGAGTTCACGACTGTGAAAAGTAAAACCTTTGTTTATAAATCATTTGTCATTTAGCCCCAGCAGACTAAACAAACAGTAACAGTCCAGTCCACTACAGAAGGCACATAAATCATGAATCCATATTGATGTAAGTGTATGGCAAATGCATTAACATTCTGATGAGGACCAAGACACAGAGTGTCAAGGTACTCATGGGGGTGCAGGGTATTAACTGTGTAGCAGAAAATCCTGGAAAACGCTGATTATAAGTAATCAAAGTAAAAGTATGTACCACCTGACAGGACATAGTGTGTTACACTTTTGTGATACCCTTGTCCCAGTTTATGTATTGATCCATGAGAACACAAAGAGATTAGAGAGAGTCTATAAAAATAACTAACCTGGGATATTAGCCATATAGTACAGGATAACCATGGCACAATCCAGAGACCTAAATAAACTAAGTAACATGGAGGGTAGAAAAGAGGATACTTGAATCCCACTAAGAAGGGGACAGACATGGGAAGTGGAGGGGGAGAGAGGAAGTGGGTTGGAGAGGGGGTGAAAAGAGGAACAGGACAGGGGATCACGGTGTGTGGAAAGTGAGGATGGGGATGAGAGGGCTAGGAGAGAAGTGAAATTGGTGTTGGGACATCTCTGAGACAAGATGAAGACTTGGAACTTTGGAGGTAACTGGTAAGATATGGGGGTGACCCTAGCTGAGACTCCTATCAGCAAGGATATTGAGACTGAAGTGGACACATCTCGTAGCCAGTGGAGGGATGGGGACACCAACCAACTCACAAAACCCTCCACTCAAATTCGTCTGCCTACAATATATTCATGGATAAAAGATGGAACAGAGATTGAGGAAATGGCCATCCAAAGACTGGCACAACTTGAGACACAACTCATGGGAAAGACCCAACTTCTGACATTATTAATAATACTCTGCTATGCTTGTAGACAGGGGACTAGCATAACTATCATCTGAGAGGCTTCATCCAACAGATAATGGAAACAGTTGCAGAGACCCACAGCCAAACAAATGTTAGGCATAATTCAGGGAGTCTTGTGGAAAAATTAAAGGAAGGATTGAGGGAGCTTGAGGGGTAGGACACTACAAAACCTACATAGCCAGCTCACCTGGGACCGTGGGGACTCATAGAGACTGAACCACCAACAAAAGAACATGCCTGTACTAGTCCTAGGTCCCCTCCACATATGAAACTGATGGGCTGCTTGTCCTCAAGTGGGTTGCCTAACAACTAGAGCAGGGTCTGTCTATGACTTGGACTCTGGTCCCTCCCTCTGGATCCCATTTTCCTAGCAGGGCTGCCTTGTCTTGCCTCAGTGAAAGAGGAGGTACTTAATACTGATGTAACTTGATGTTCCAGGGTGGATTGGTTGTGGGCTATCTGGGGAAAATATGTGAGTGTGATGAGGGCTGAACTGGGAGGAGAGGAGGGAGTGGGGTTGTGAGTGGGATGTAAAATGAACAAATAAATAAATTAATGAAGACAAAATACAATTGACCCACAGTCATCAAAAGTGATAAGATCATGAAAAAG
The DNA here is from genome assembly GCA_036365155.1 of Meriones psammophilus. Classification (NCBI taxonomy): domain Eukaryota; kingdom Metazoa; phylum Chordata; class Mammalia; order Rodentia; family Muridae; genus Meriones; species Meriones psammophilus. Next base: position 181,557 of record JAEOAE010002986.1, read on the forward strand.
ATGATGGAACTATTCCATATTGGGAAGAGACTAAAGAGATAATGAAACAATGCAACACTTAAATGTACCAAATTCCTCGACAATTATGTGAGTAATAACATAGTCAACACAACCCAAATTAAATGTAATACTGTGTCAGCATGAATTACCAAATTTGATAACTGCACTGTCATTATGTAAGACAAAGTTCTTGTTTGTATAAAATCAACACTAAACCATTCTGAGTGACAGGGCATACGGTCAGCAGCTTCCTCTCAAAATGTACAAAGTAAAACAGAATTTAACTGTACATACTTGGAACTATCTTCAAGTTTTTTATTGTTTCAAAATTGTTGTGGGGAAGCTGCATGTGGTCTTTAACTCCAGCACTTGGGAGGCAGAGGAAGGCAGATCTCTGTAGGTTCAAGGCCAGCCTGGTCTACATAGGGAAGCCCAGGAGAACCAGGTCTCTGTAGAGAGAATTTGTTTCAAAAAACCAAACTAAATAAAATTGTTGTAAGAAGAAGAACAATGTAACTGAAAATTGAAGAAGATTAAAAACAAAGCTGGTCCTCCACACTGGCAGTCTGGGTAAGACTATGTCTGTAAGAGACTGAAAAGTGAAATGATATGACATTTTGGAGCAGCAAGAAGATTCTTTAAATACAGCCCACAGTCTTCTTTTTTATTGTGTATGTGTGTGTGGGGGGAGTGTTCATGATGTCGGTGAAGCATGCATACTAGGGAACACATAGGAAGGTTAGAAGACAACTCTGTGCAATCACTTCTTGCCTTCCACCTTTTCATAAATTCAGGTATCGAACTCAGTTCTCCAGGCTTGCCCAGCAAGAGCCTTTATCTGCTGAGCCATCTCACCAACCTGCAAGTGATTCTCTTAAGTGACCTCAATGAGGCAGTAGTGAGAAAAAATGTGAACGATTCCTTCTCTTAAACAAATTCGTAGGGATAAATAAACAATAAAAAGAGATGAGTAGAACAGCAGTACTCTAGTGCTACCAACAACCAACAATCAGCAAAACAACCTAAGCACCTCCTGAGACAAGGGGCTACAGGGCTGGTAGCTAAAATTCCTTGCAAGTGTAAAACTGGAATTACCATGAAATAAAAGAGCTTTTCCAGCTCTACAGTAACCTTGTTATTACATCCTGATTATCTACACATAGCACCCCAAAGAAATACAAATAGGAAAATAAGCCCGCATGAACCCTGTATACTCCTGGTTGAGCAAGTCCATCAAACTATAAACAGCAGTGTATCTGCCAAAGTGTGCCTTAAGATGAAATCTCTGATCAAATCACGTGAAAGCTAAGTGAGATAGAGCACCTGCAGTGGTAGGCTGGCTGTCTTTACTTAAGAAGAGTCATTTCATTCTGGAATGCCGGCACATATGTCCTGAAACAATAGTCCTAGAAATGTTTCAAGGTGCAAGGATCCTGTGGCCTTTCCAAGCAGCAAGTGTTCATTCCACTGGGATGTCCAAACTACCCCACCCCACCCACTCCAGGCCAGGCAGGAGGCAACACCGGACTCTCTGCATTTCCTTTCCGGGAGGACTGGCCCCAGTATCACTCTTCCTCAGGATGTAGGGCACATGTGTATCCCTAGGAACTCCACACAGTGTGCTCCCGCCTTCCCAACTCCTGCGGCCTGAGGGCGCGGTCCCAGGTACCAGCAGCCTCCACAGAAGCTCTTGGCAGAACCTGGGCAGGCTCTCCCAACCAGCCAAACCCGCCAGCCTCCAATTGCACAGCCCCAGCATCACCCCGCGCCTGCCATCCTGCGGGTCCCTCACACACGCCCACAGCCAGCCAGGGACAACTGCTCCGCGATGGCCAACACCTGTGGACCTGCCGCTCCTCGGCCGCGGGACCCAACGCTCTCCCCTCCCCACCTCCCAGCCGCGATGCCTGCCCCAGCACCACCTAGCCCACTGGATGGCTGCTGGGGGAGGAGGCGGAGCCCAGAGGCAGAGGCGGGGGAGGAGCCCAGCCGTGGAGCGGAGGCGGAGCCCGGGAGAGGAGGAAGGCGGAGCCCGGGGGCGGAGGCGGAGCCCAGGCTGCGCCCGCCCCACACCCTTACCTGGCTTCTCCTGGTCTCAGCCTACCACAATGAAGCTGTGCCACGACCGCCACCACCGCGCCCGGGAAGCGGGTTCCCGTCGCTGCCCTCGACGCTGTCGCCCACCAGGCCCGGGATGAGCTCAGCGTCTGTAGCCCTAGCAATGGCGCTTGCATCATCCTTGACAATGGAGGCGCGCAGTGCGCCTGCGCTGCGCCTCGGGCAAGCCCCTCCCCCGCCCCACCCAAGTAGGTTCTGCATTCTGGGTCGGGGTGCTTTGAGGCCTGAATTTTACTATTAATTTTACGGGACAAAAGGATATTTGAGGTAAGTGTACCTCCAAGCATTTCTCTCCTGTTTTCAAACCCCTTGCCTTAGTTACTTTTCTATCACTGTGCTAAGATATCATGACCAAGGCTGCTTACCTAAAGTACCTACAATTGGTTGGGTACCTAGAGTTTCAGAGGGTAAGTCCATGACCATCATGGAAAAGACCATAGTGGTAAACAGGAATGTCAGGCAGAGAACCAGAGAGAACAGTGGCTGTGAGCCTACATCCTGATCTATAAGTATGAGGCAAAGAGCTAACTGAGAATGGTGTGGGATTTTAAAAGCTCAAAGCCCACCCACAGTGACACACCTCTTCAACAAGAGCATACTTGCTAATTTTTCTAAAACAGTTCCATCAACTGGGGACCATATTTTCAAACATATCATTCAAACAACTACACTCCTCAATAGCGTCCTATGTAGCCAGGAATTAAGATAAAAAATGTCAATGTCCAAAAGCATCCCAGACACTCAGATTCTTGTGCTGTTTTGTTGTTGCTGCTGCTGTTTTGTTTTTGAGACAGAGTTTCTTATAGTCCAGGTTGATCTTCATTCCTGACCTTCCTGATGCTCCATTTACAGGCATGTGTCAACACACTTGGTTTATGATCTTGTTTATTTTTGTATTGTTTTGCTTTGTTTTGTTGTTGTTGTTGTTTTGCTTTTCAAGACAGTTTTTCCCTGTGTAGCTTTAGCTCATCTGGACTAGCTCTGTAGACAAGGATGGCCTCAAACACACAGAGATCCAGTGTGTGCCATCAAGCCAGCTGACCTCTTTTTTTATGGGGGTATTTTTATCTTTTGCACAGATAAGTGGTAAGAGTATTTTCCTTGTATGAACATAAGTGTATCACATGTGTGCCTTATATCCCAGGAGGTCATATGGCATCAAATTCCCTAAAACAGGAACTACAGACGATTGACAGCCACCATGGACATGCTAGGAACTCAGAAAAAAAGCAGAGAATGTTTTGTTTTGTTTTGTTTTAAGATTTATTATTTATTATGTATACAATGTTGTGTTTGCATATATACCTGCATGCCAGAAGAGGGTATATATTTCATTATAGATGGTTGTGATCCACCATGTGGTTGCTGGGAATTGAACTCAGGAACACTGGAAGAGCAGCCAGTGCTCTTAACCTCTGAACCATCTCTGCAGCCCCACAGAAAGTATTTTTCATCACTAGGCCATCCCTTCAGCCCCTCTGGTTTCCTCTTTAATCATCATCATTATTATTGTTCCTTTCTTCTTCCCTAGTATAGTCCAAACAAATTCACCTTCTTTCATTTCCCCTACTGAACTATAATGTTCTCACCATTAGGCCTTTGAATATGTATATGCTTTATCCCTTTTGGGGTGTTAGGTACCTATTGCTTTTCTTTAGGTTTCATAGTGTAATTTATAGTGATATACACATTTCTATGCAGGGTCTATAGGTTTGTTTATGGTGAATTACCCCACCAGAATCTAAGCTTATAGAGAAAGAATGATGTTTCCATGAATCATTTTTGTGGGTTCAGGACTTAGGACAGCATTGGGTACCTAATTCACAAACAGTAATTATCTCAGGAAGGACAAATGTCCTTTTAAAGAGTAAATGCCTTGAACAAAGTCTTCATAATCTGATAATACTACAGAATTCCCACCTAGAGGATGGGAGCATATAGCATTTTATTTCTTAATGCCAGCCATTGTGCTGCCTGTAATAAACTTCTCCTGAAGTCTTTTTATCCTGTTCTGTTACTGCTGTTAATAGGATAGCCTCTTCCATGCCTGTTGCCTTCTCTTTCATTTATCCCATAACAAGTTACTTCCGTTAAGCTTTAGTGAGGTTTAGCAACTGGCTTTATTATATCTAAGACTACCTGTATCTTCCAGTTTTGTACAGAAGCTAGGAATACAGCTCAGAGGTAGAACATTTGCTTCACATATAGGAGGTAAGGAAGGAGGAGGAAGGGGAGGAGAAAAAAAGGAACAGGAGAGGCAAAGCATTGCTTTTCTCTATACAGATGCCCTGCCTTAAATACAGGGATTAACATTCTCGCTGTTTCTGATTTCTAAACAAGATAGAAATTTCAGATACAGCAACAGTGCCACTTATTTGGTGTTAGTTTTTAACCCGTTCACTCTCCTGACATTCACTCTGTAAGTGCTTTATATGTGGTTGGTTTTATGTACATGTTCATTTTCTGGGAAGAATCTATAGTTTCATTAGGTTTTTTGAGAGATCAGGTCCTCAGAAAATGTCCTGGGCTTTGCATCCTACCATACTTATCCCTAGAAGACCATATCTGGAAAGCTGATTTTGTCCTCTTTGTACATCATTTGATGTTATGATTTCAGGATGCACCTTGAACCTTATTTTCAAGAGAATGTTGTAAACAAGCATTAAGCTTAAAAGGCATTTTGTGCCTCATGAAAAATAAAATGTCCTGTCTGAAAAGAGCATCTGAGCTCATTGTACAATGCACTCAGTAACTTTCATTTTAGTCACTAACATTATTAGTACTGTTTGTCGTATTTCATTACTTTTCTAGAGATCCAAGCATGATGACCCTGGTGTAAGGGACTGTGCACACACTGTTAACTCAGAAAATAAAACCACACATTCAAAACAAGCAAAACCTCTAAATATTGATAATAATTAGGTTTATATTTATGGCCCAAAAATAATTCAGTTGAAATGTGAGGAAGACATTGAGACACCATTATTCAGCAAGCTTTTAGAGTATATACGTGTGTGTGTGTGTGTGTGTGTGTGTGTGTGTGTGTGTAAATAAGATGAAAGGATGCATGCATAAACACAACTTAAAGAATTCTTGGGCACCCACACAAAAGTTGGAACATCATTAAGCAGGACTTTTTCCTTTCTGTTTTCTTGTCAGGGAGATTTTGAATATGTTCCTTCCCTCCCCTCCCCTTCATTTCCTATTTCCTTCCTTGTTCAGTGTGAATTTACAAACATTGCACTTGAATGGATGCAATTCTGTGAAACCATTCCCCAAAGGCCCCCTGCTGCCTCACTTCTAGACCTTGAACACAAAATGCATTCTAGCTATTTTTTTTTTTCTTGCACTGGTGATTTTTCTGGAGGGGTGAAGGATAGACACCCAGACATGGTGAATTTCTCATCTATCCCTCCCTCCTACCCAGGTTTATTTCCTTTAGCACTTTGGGGAGCACACTGACAGAGGTTCCACACCCATGCAAACCACAATCATACCTGTGCTTTCTAAGATTTTCTAACAAAATTCTTCTAGTTACCAGACTGAGACCTTGCCTAAAAAAGAGTTGGCTTGGTTCTCAAGCAACAATCTCATAAGTGCAGCCAGGCTAAGTCATGTGCCAAGGTGCTCAGGTGGATAATCTTGACACAGTGCCAGTACACTGGCACAGATTCAGGAGCTCAGTGGAGCCAAGCCTTCTCCTTTTGGGTTCAGTCCACTTCCTAGTTGAAGACACCTATGGCTCAAAAAGAAGTTTGAAGGATTAAGCATGTAGCTCAGTTGATAAGTGGTAGAGCAGAAAGATCAGAAATTCAAGGTCATCTTATAACTGTTGAGTTTCTGGCCAGGATGGGCTACAGGGGACCCTAACCAAATAATAATAGTAATAACCACAATAGATTTCTGCTAAGAGCATATTTGGCAATCATTGTTCCAAGCCAGAGCTAACCACAGGTCACCGATTTTCATCAGAGAAGAAGCAGGAGGCAATAAGTTCCAGCCCAGCAGGATTTGCTGCACACAGAACCCTCTGCAACTGAGGCTTTCCAGGCAACCATGTGGAAATGTGTGCTCCTACTGCTGACCAGAAGTGCCCCAGCTTGTAGCAGTATGAGTATGGGGCAGGAAAAGTCACCATGGAGCACAGCTGTTTGGTCACCAGCCCACTGAGACCATCAAAAGCAAACAGAACCATAAAAGAACAACACAAGAAAAAAATGTACTGGGTACAATGCACAGAAAGAGAATGGAAGAAGAAGAAAATACCAAAACTCAGAACAGTGGCCTGTCTCTCTATGGGTGTTCTATCCTGCTCCATTATTGGTTGCCTACCCAGAAATCAGGATCCACCCAACTACACCAGAGTTTGGAATGGTGACCTTCATTCAACCAGACCAGAGAATGGAGCAGCAACATATCTGTTGATTTCTACCAGACCAGAGGCCAAAGCACCTGCCAAACTCTGCCAGACCAGAGACCACAGCAGCAGGAAATCTCTGCCAGATCAAAGGCCAGAGCAGCGGCCAAACTCTGCGAGACCCAAGGCCAGAATAGTAGCTAAGTTCTGCTAGACCAGAGACCAGAGAACATTGGCAGAGGTGCCAAGCCTGGGGCTCCACATCCTGTATCCATCCTTTGGCACCTCCTTGCCACTCTCACTGGAGCCTGTGGAGCATGGCTTAAGCCTCCCTGAATTGCGAAAGAATCAGGTCTAGGGGGATAGAAGGATTCTGTCCCATGTCCTCAGTCAGTCCCAGAGCAAAAAAATGGCAGTGAGAGTCAAAACAGTTAAACAAGACACAGACTGCTAGATCCCATTGCTTGTGCAGCAGAAAAATACACAGAGCAAGACAGCACATCCCACCACTCCTGCAGTGGAAAAAATGAAAGTATGATATCAGTGAATCTCTGATGCAGCAGCTACCTGCATTGTCCTTGTCCAAAGATCCAGAGATCACAGAAAACTGGGTACTCTACCATCCTTTACAGATAGGGGCACATTCATCCTTTCTGAGGTCCAGAGATCACAGAAATCTCAGTGCTCAACTCCCTTTACAGATTTGCCCCTTCTAGGGGGGTCTGGAAAGTCTTCCAAGCCCCCTCTGGCCCATAGCTGTCCAAAGCATCAGCTCTAAACTTTCTGACTACACAGATTACACATTTTTCCCCAAGGCCCTAAAAAAGAAACTAGAGAAACACAGAGACAGACACAGACAGAGTGCTCACTTACTAGCTGTTGTTCAGCAACATGTGCCTGGGGTGCTTTGGAGACTTGAGGATCCAATATGAGAACCCATATGTTATGGCCAGATCTTAGGGTCACCAAAGATCACCAGGAGCTGAACCACATATACAAGAGCAAAGAGTTTTATTTGGGTTTAAGCTGGGTCTCACCATCATCACCATCATAGTGGATCAGAGAGGAGAGCCCTCAGCAGCTGCATGGCAGAGTTTTGAATGGGGTTTTAGGAAGACCAAGAAGTTCCAGTTTAACAGTTACAGGATTGGGTGACATTCAGTAAGGGCAAGCTTTTTACAAAGATTGGATCTTTTTACAAAGATTGGATAGCTAACATAACTAACATTGAGCCAGCTATCTCTAGGCCTCAGGAATGTTAGGTATTTCCTGTGTCATTCAATGTCATACTACAAGGTTGGTAGGCTGCTCAGCACAAATGCCCCACTTTGAGATGAGATACCTTCCCATCCTTGTGGTTATCCTCAGGCCGTTCCTTAGGTAGGGAATCTTATGACATGGCCCAATTCCTGGTGACCTTATGGTAGAGTCACTAGTCTGGTGACCTTAGGTGACCTTTTTAGGACTACTTCCTGGTGACCTTTGGGGGTGTCAGGTAGGTTCTCTCAGTTCTAAAAGATCCATTTGGATTTTTGTGGGGGTTGTAAATGGCATGTCCTGTGTCAGACAGCATTTCAATATTAAACTGTGATGTAGAAGAGTAGAAATGATGATGTAAAGGATTTCCTATTGCTGAGAAGCTAGTGGTCCCAGTTAGAATGTAGCTGAGGGAAGACTGTCTGTAAAACACTCCCCAGATAAGTAGTATCCTACCAGGCCTGTTAGAGATTAGGATCCCTGGATACACATGTTTGCTCACCAGGATTATCTAGAAATGTGGCAGGGTGAGTTTTTTAATTTGTATCTTCCCAAAGTGTATTTATTAATTTATGATTGAAAGTGAAAACAGACCAGATTGGTGGGTGTACAGTTTAGTTCAGGTAACTTGATCCAGTGAATGTTGAATTTTGAATTAAGGGACTGTCCTATGCCCATATGTACAATCCTCATTGACACAGTTCTGTCAGTTCAAAATTGAGACACATGCTATTGGCTAAATCTATGTCTGTCAGGTTACATGTCTAAGCAGATGACATTGTAAACAGGGGCAACATCAAACAGTATCTTATTAATGGGTTTCCCTCTACAACTGAATGGCATGTTCTTTTTCAAAGTCAGTATGCCTATGTGTTTTTTTCAACTAAGAGGTTAAGAGCACTGGCTGCTCCTCCAGAGGTCATGAGCTCAATTCTCACCAATGACATGGTGGCTCACAACCATCTATAATGAGATCTGGTGCTCTCTTCTGGTGTGCAAGTGTACATACATGCAGAACACTGTATACATAATAAATAAATAAATAAGTCAGTTGTTGGTATTATTAAATTTTATTTTATTGATGCATCACTTCTCTAGTCTCTTATTAGTTAACATTCTCTGATAATCCCCAGTCATTAAGAATTTCATTCATTTTTCTCTGGTGGTTTGATATTTGTTTTTGTTTAAAGCAATGTCTCCTGTAGATCAACCTTTCGCATGTTATGTAACTGAGACTTTCTTTGCACACTGAATGCTGCCCCTACTTCCCAATGCCTAGAACATAGTCCTGCAGCTCTTTTTAGGTGGGGCCTGACTGGTGAGTGTGAAGTAAAAGAGACCAGTGAATGAATGTCCACTGAGCACTCTGATATTTTTTGGAGGTGGGCAATTACAAATAAAGAGGGACCTGTGTAAGAATTGAGTTCACTGACCTACTTTAAAGCTGGTGTAGTCACAACACAGAAAGGGAGGGGGAAGAGGGAAGATGGTAATGAGTCAGGTAATCAATTTTAGATGGTCAATAAAAGTGAAAACTTTACATTTGTGGGGAGTCATACACAAAGGGAATCAAGAATATGGATTAGTTGCTGAACTGGAAAGCAAATTTCTATAGTTGCACGAGTTCAAACAACACATAAGTTCTTGATAAAATGCTGTAGTAGTGACTAACAGGCATGTTTCCTCCCTCCCCATTTGAAAATGCACAACCTGAGAGAAAAGGTGTAATACTTTGTGTGCTCTAATACATACTTGAATTCCCTGAAGAATATTGGACCATAAAGCCATTTTCAACTTTTAAAAATAATTCTTGAAATTATAATGAAATCGATTCAACCTTCCCTCTACTCTTATGTCTCAAATGCTGGGATGAATGGTTAAGGTGGCTACTTAACAATCAAAGCAGACGTGGCTGTCAGGTTCTCCCAGCATCCTTCAGTCCTTACCTGTTACAAGGTATGGGTGTCAAAGACAGATCTCTAGCCCAGGAGTTGAGATGCCCTCCTCTGAGCTGTCCTTCCCTATGTATTCCAACTGTTTTGGTTACCTGGTCTTTTTCATTTTTTCATTTATCCTCCTGGCCTTTTGTTCTGGCTCTCCACTTCCCTCTCTCCTCTCATCTCACATAGCTCAGGGTCATGTCAACTTTAGACTGTCCCAGATTTCCCTGTGTCTGACTATGTTCTCTTGTCTATCTATAATAAACTTTCTATTCCAACATTCCTAGGTACAGCCATATACTTTTTGTTTTATTTCTTGTTTTCATTGAGCTCCCATTAACTACTTGCTTTCAAATTCATGGCCATGTGTTTCTTTAATAGTTGTTACTGTTTGTCTTTGACTGAAGTTTGGCTGAAGGACTTCCCAACTATGAGGTAGAGATGACTGCACTGGACACTGATCGTGTAATGGAATGTGCAACACAAATGACCTGCATCTTGGAAGATGATTAGGTGCCCTGGGAAAGTGGAATTTGATCGCAGTGTGATCTCTTATATTGTGAACTATAAAAACCTGTGCTTTGTTTGGTGTGGGTGAGCCCTAACACACCCTTAATTCCAAGAATTTCTGTTTATTGAAAACAGGTAATTATGGTATGGTTCCATCAGCCCTAGAACATACCTTTAATTCAAAAGCTCTCTGTGCACAGAATTAAACAATGTTAACCCTGGGTCAAGAGGCAAAGCAAGAAACTAGCTGACAGGGATTAAAGAGTCAGTGGAACTTTCAGCTGAAATGTATTTAAGACAGAGTGTAAAAGTGGAAGGAGGTTTAGCTTGGTAGATTTGGGGCTTTTTGAGCTTTGAGCTAGAAAGCCTTTGGCCTTGGGTTCTTTTGGCCTATTCCCCCTGAGTTGTATTCTGAACTGGTGAGCTTTGGGGGCTTTTTCCTCTTGGAGGTGAGGTGAGTAGCAGGGTCAGATGGGTGCTTTCTCTGCCTCTCTGCACTATCATGTTTTAAAATCAAATAATTGGGATTTTTATTCTTTTATAACAACACTGTGTTATAAAAGAATGTGTGCCCATAGGGGTTAGGGCAAAGCTAGAATGCCTCTGTTATCTGCATCATTTGATCTTTGATCCACTGGTAGAGGAGCTACTACTTTCCTGATACTCAGCTTTATTGTTCAAGATAATGAGGGACTCTGGGCAGGCATAGCAGTCAGGAGCAATAGTGGGAGGTAGTTTATGGGTTTATTTCTGGGATTTTCCTCTGATGTAGCTCTAAAGAGCTGTGAGTGAGACCAGAGGCCATGTCATGCTGATTGTGGGGCCATTGTCCCCAGGCCTGGAAGAGCAGGCTGCTGAGCTCTCACAGCCTGATCTTCTTTGAAAGAGATGGACTGTGGTTCAGACTGTGGTTCAGGCTGTGGTTCTGTTGGTCTCCATGCAGTGATCTCGGCAGAGACCCTTGGCCTCCAACCCTTCTTGAGTGTTGATTGTCCAGAGAAGTGAGGATTTTGCAGCCTGAGCAGTAGAAAGTTGTGGTGCTTATAATCTGAGCATCTAGTGTGCACACACAGGCATTGGTATTGCAGTGGATAGATTGGAAAACTGAAGGTCTCATTTCTAGAAATGATGAATGTTGTATTCTACATACAGCTTTGTGTAAGAAATTTTACAAATCATTTGAAACTAGAAGAAAAGAGGTGGTGGTGGTCATCTTTCATCAATACTTGATTACTTTTTTTTTTCCTTTCAACTACCACTAGTCACAATGGCGTGATTTAGGGAAATTCAATTCCAGGGTACAAAAGGAATTTCTGAGATGCAGAATTTTGTCAGGTGTGCCTGGTTTTAAAGAAGTGGATAGGGCAGATTCCACATCTTGTGACATAATTCATGCAGCAGGAAACAGATACTAAATTATTCTCCAACATTTTTTATGTGTGAGTGTCTGAAAGGGCTGGGATATGCCTGAACCCACAAGGGGACATGAGGGACTGCAAGCCATAGCCCAGCTTATGATCACCTCCATTTTCTAAGAGACTTCCAGAGCAAAATGACTCTCTGTAAAGGAGGTTAGTAGTAGCTGGAGGGTCAGAAATATAATGATTTAGGTGTCACTTTGTGTTTGTCTTGTAGCAGTTGTGAAATCTGTGTTGATTTAATTTGTATTAATTAGAAAATCAAAGGTATCTCTGGTCCAGTGGACATTTTTCATGTTAGAGTTTCCTTATGTCTTTTCATGTAAACTTGACCATATTTTAGGCTTATGTTTTTGGCTTTTTCTCCCACCCTCTCATTCTTTCACAAATACTGTACACATTCTTGATTATTGAACTTTGTGGTAAGTACAGAAGTCCCATCATTCCAGAAGATTATGAGATTCATGACAATAGAATTATCCCTTATTTTTCTGTTTTCCTCTGTTTCTTACCAGGTGGCTTTTCTTAAATGAGATAGAGATTTTAGATTGTTGTTTAGCAATCACATAAAGACAATTTGCACTTATGTCTGTAGAAGGCAGAAGAGACAACATGAAGGTGAGTGATACCAGTTGGCCAGTTTACTCCTTCTCTTTTGACATTTTCTTTTGGTGGTCTCTCATTTTCTTCAGAAGTTTCATGTGTCCAGTGGTCTCCATATTCTTTAGTTGGATGATTTTATTCTCCTGAAAAGATTAAATCAAAACCCTGCCCCATCCCTAATTTGGGGGTGAGGGTTGTACCTTTTTAGCCATGTTATATCTTTTATAGGGCAAATGGTTTTTTGGTAATAGAAAAAGTACAGTATCTCAATTAAAGTTAAAAAAATTCTTTGAAAATTTACAAATATACCTTAAAGTGTATTTATATCTAGATAATAAAGGGCATTTACTTTGATTTTCAGCCTGCCTATTACAAGCAGCTTTTAAATAAAATCACTGTAAATCCTATGTGCCTGCCTCTCCCTCCCAGGTGGTATGTAAAGGGCACGTGCCTCCCTCAAAAGGCTGTGAACCACTAATACCCTGTCATTGTAGCTCCTGAATTTAGAAAACAACTAATTAATAGAGAATTGCTTGTCTCTGCTAGGATTAAATGCATGGTTTAACACCACGATGCTCAAATATGTTATATTCACTCCAAATTATTCCAACTCAAACAAGTTTATACCTTTGAATTTACTTCAAACATATTAAACCTCTTAACTGTTTTTAATATGAAACAACAAAAGGATCCTTTTTTTTATTTAAGAAGAAAACACTAGTCTTTATTAAGTTAGTTTGGACTGAATGACCACACTGTCTGAGAAACTGTTACCTCTGCTTATCCAGGAGATCTCTACTATTCAAATCTAATCATTATCAATTTTGATTGAATCCACCTTTCTTTTCCTGTGGAAACATTCGGTTTTACCATTGAAGACACAGTTCAGTAATTTCTCACTGTCTACTCCTTTTAGTTTTGTTTACTTCTTTTTTTTTTCTAGAGTATTTAGGTGTGCTGTTAAGTTGCTACTAAGAGATCTTTCTGATTATTTTTTCTAAATGTACTTAGTGGTATGAACTGTCTTTTGGTCAACAATTCCGTTGTGTACTAAGACTTTTGATATGTTGTGTATTCATTTCATTGACTTCTAGAAAGTCTTTAATTTCTTTCTTTATTTCAGTTTGGATCCATTTTTTATTCAATAGACTGTTGTTCAATTTCTATGAGTTTGTAAGCTGTCTATTGATTTTGCTCTTGGTGATGTGATGTTTTAAACCTTAGTGGTCTGATAGGATGCAGGAGATTATTGCAAGTTTCTTATATCTTTTGAGACTTCCACTGTTCAAGTATATCATCAATTTTGGAGAACAATATATGTGTTGCTGAGAAGAGAGAACAATCTTTTTGCTTAGGTGGATGTTATTTAAACAACATTTGGGTAGTGTTTTGATGTTAGTTATCTGGACCATTTCTCTGTTCAGTTTGGTCAGGAGGACCTGTCCATTGGTGAAAGTCATATATTGAAGTCTTCCCTATCAGTTTATGAGGGCCAGGATGTGATGCAAGCTGCAGAAGGGTTTTTTTATAACTTGGTTTGCTCTTATGTTTGGGGCACAGATGTTAAGTATTGAAATGTTATATTGCTGGGTTTTTTTTTTTTTTTTTTTTAATATATGTCATGTCCTTTGCCATCTTTTGATTAGTTGTTTTTGAAGTCTGTTTTGTTAGATATTAAAATTGCTTTACAAGCTTGATACTCTAATTCATTTATTTGGAATATATATTTTCCTTGGGATAATGTCTATCTTGATGTGAAGCTGTGTTTGATGTATTTAGAAGAAGAGTAGATTTTGTTTTATCATCCATTTTTGTGAGCCTGTGTCTTTTTATTGGTGAATTTGGGTCAATGGTATTAAGAGATATCAAAAAACAGTGATTGCAAATCCTGGTATTTTGGTGGTGGTGGTGGTGGTTTTAGCACCCTGTGTTGGGCTATATTTATAGATACATATTATTTAAATTTGACCTTATCATGAAACATCTTATTTTCTTCATTTGCTGATTGAAACTTTCTGGGCATGGTTAATAATTTGTCTCGGCTTCTGTAGGTTTTAGAGTCAGAAGCACTCTGTCTAAGCCGTTCAACTTCTAGCATTTTTACTGAGAATACAGGAGATTTGCCTTTTTGTTTTTTGCTTGTTTTTTTTTTTTTTTTTTTTTTGGTTTGTCTGATTTGTTGGTTAGTTTGGTTTGTGTTTTTGTTGTTGTTGTTTTCAGTTGCAGCTTTTCATAGTATTTCTTTGTTCTGCATGTTTTGTATTTTGATTATTCTGTGCTAAGAGGACTTTCTTTTCTGGTCCAGTCTCTTTGGTGTTTTGTATGCTTCTTGTGCCTTCATAGACATCTTCTTCTTTAGGTTAAGAAATTTTTCTTGTATGATTTTGTTGAAAATATCTTCTGGACCTTTGATCGCATCCTTCTTCTTCTAATCTGATTATCAGCATGTTTTGTGTTGTCATAATATCCCAGAGTTCCTGGATGTTTCTTGAAAGTTTGTATGTAGACCAGGCTAGTTTTGAACTTACAGTTCTAACTCCAGTCGAGTGTTGGGCTTAAATGTAGGCCAACATGCCTGGCATCAACATCACCATCATTGGCTGCTGAGCATGGAATATACAGATTTAGGTATTTATTTTGTTTTGTTTTGTATATGTAAGCATAGGTTATTGTGTTGATCTTCATCAACATCTTGCATTTGAAATTTGGCAGGGACTATATTTAATTTCTTAGGATGGCATTTATTCATGACACTAACACTATTAGAGCTTTCTGAGTCATTGAATAGTGGGTTTGTGATGCTCTTTTTACCTGTTGTATTTGGTTTTTTTTAGTTTTATTTGTTTGTTTTATTCACATTTCATTTATTTTTAATTTAAATTTGTTTTTTTTTAATTTATTCTCTGACATGAACTCAAGTCTTTGATTACCTCCTTCTGAGTATTGCAGCCTTGCAATGCCACAAAGAAAGATGATGCAGCCATCCTTGATGAGACTTGATAAGCTAGAAGGGAAAGAGTTCCTCCTCAATTGGGATTCTAGAGAAAGGGCATAGGGACAGAAGAAGGAGGGTGTGTGGGATTGGGAAGAGATGAGAGAGGGGGATATGGCAAGGATACAAAGTGAACACATTGTAATAAATAAATAAATTAAATTAAATATAATTTATTCCCAATTGTAATTTTATAAAATTGTATAATTTTATCCCAATTGTAATCCCCTTCTTTGTCTCTTCCTAGTCTCACCCTCCATTCTTCTTTAAACTTTATCCCATTTCCTATATCTCAGATACAGGAAGCCCTCCTCTCCTACCATCTGAACCCAGCCTATCAAGTCTCACTAGGACTGCCTGCATCCTTTTCCTCTGTGGCATAGCAATGCCCCCTCCACCAAGTGGAAGTGATCAAATATCAGACAACACAGTCCAGATCAGATCAGGCAACTTCTTCCCTTTCTATGGATCCCACATGTAGACTGAGATGCCTATCAGCTACATCTGAGCAGCAGTCTGGTTCCTCTTCATGAATGGTCTTTGGTGGGTGCATCAATCTCTCCAAGTCCCCACGGGCCCAGATTTGTTGTCCTTGTTGGTCTTGTTATGGAGGTCCTGCCAGCTCTGGGTCTTTCTATCCCCCCATGCTTTCCTATGATTCCCTCTGCTCTACCCAAAGTTTGGCTGTGAGTCTTAGCATCTGCTTTGATCCCCTGCTGGGTAGAACCTTTCAGATGACATGTATGTTAGGCTCTCATCCTGTTCCCTCTCCGCAGTCACTTCTGATGTTGATTCTATTTTCCCTTTTGAATAAGAATTGACCTTCCTCCATAGGATCCTCTTTTTATTTAGCTCCTTTAGGCCTGTGGATTGTAGTATGTTTATCCTGTATTATGGCTATTATCCACTTACCATGCATGTCTTTCTGGTTTTGGAATAGGTCACTTAGGATGATCATTTCTAGTTCCGTCCACTTGCCTGAAAATTTCGTGGTTTCCTTTTTTTAAAAAATACCTGAGTAGCATTCCATTGTGTAAATGTACCACAATTTCTGTAAAGCAATTGTTCAGTTGAGAGACATGTACGTTGTTTCCTGATTCTGGCTATTTTGAATATAGATGCTATGAACATAGTTGAGCAAATATCTTTGTTGAATGGTAGAGCATCTTTTTGATATATGCCCAGGAATGGTATAGCAGGGTCTTGAAGTAACACTATTTCCTATTGTCTGAGAAAGAATCAGATTGATTTCTAAAGTGGTTGTATAAGTTTGCACACCCACCAGCAACGGAGGAGTGTTCCTCTTCACCTTTTCACTAGCACGTGTTGCCACTTTAGGTTTTGATCTTAGCCATGATGGGTTTAAGATGGAATGTCAGAGTAGTTTTGATTTGCATTTCCATGATGACTATTGATATTTAGCATTTATTTAAATGTTTTTCCACCATTTGATATTCCTCTGTAGAGAATTCTCTGTTTAGTTCTGTACCCCAGTTTGAAAGTGATTATTTGGTTTGTTGGAGTTTAATTTATAGAGCTCTTTATATATTTTGTTTGTTATTTATAGAGCTATTTATAGAGCTTTCTGTTGTTTGTACGGTTGGAGAAGGTCTTTCTCAGGCTGTAGGCTGTTATTTTGTTCTATTCACAAAGTTCTTTGCTTCATAGAATCTTTTCATTTCATGAGATCCTATTTATTAATTATTGATTTTAGAGCCAGTGCTCTTGGTATTCTGCTTAGGAAGTTATCTTCTTGCCAATGAGATCAAGGCTCTTTCCCACGTTTTCTTCTAACAGATTTAGCGTATCTGGTTTTATGTTGGAAGTCTTTGATCAACTTGAACTTTAGTTTACTGGGGGGTGATAAATACGGATCTATTTTTATTTTTCCACATGTGGACTTCCAGTTGGACCAGCACCATTTGTTGAAGATGCTGTCCTTTTTCCATTGCATGGTTTTGGATTCTTTGACAAAAATCAAATGTCCATCGGTGTGTGGGTTTTTTTATGGGCCTTTACTTTAATTCCATTTATCCACCAGTCTGTTTTTATTCCAGTACCATGCAGTTTTTTATTACTATTGATTTATAGTAGAGCTTGAGAGCAGGGGTGGTGATACCTACTGAAGATCTGCTATTGTACAGGATTATTTTAGCTATTCTGGGTTTTTTATTTTTCCATATAAAGCTGAGAATTGTTTTTCAATGTCCAGGGGAATTGTGTTGATATTTTGATGGGAATTATCATTGAACCTGTAGAATGTTTTTTGGTAAGATGGCAATTTTGACTATGTTGATCCTACTGATCCATGAGCATGAGAGATATTTTTATCTTCTGGTATCTTTTTCTATTTCTTTCTTCAGAGTCTTGAAGTTGTTGTTGTGGTTTTTTTTTTTTTTATAGGTTTTTCACTGGCTTGCTGAGGATAACACCAAGATATGTCAGTTTTTTTTCCTGCCTATTGTGAAGGGTGTTGTTTTCCTAATTCTTTCTCAGTCCATTTGTCTTTTGCATACAGGTGTGCAACTGCTTTTTTGTTTTGAGTTAACTTTATATCCAACCACTTTCAACTCTAGGATTTCCGTACAGTAGAATCTTTGGGGTCACTTTTGTTACCTGTCATATCATCTGTGAAGAGCCATACTTTGACTTCTTCCTTATCAATATATATCCCCTTGATCTCCTTTAGTTGTCTTATTGCCCTAGATAGGACTTTGAGTACTGTATTGAAGAGATTTGGAGAGAGTGTGTGGTCTTGTCTTGTCCCCGAGTTCAGTGGAATTGATTTAACTTTCTTTCCATTTAGTTTGATGTTAGCTATAGGATTGCTGTACATTGTCTTTACTATTTTTAGATCTGTGCCTTTGTCCCCAGTCTCTCCAAGACTTTAAACAAGAATAACTGTTGGATATTATAAAATGCTTTTTTGGCTTATAAGGAAATGATCCTGTGTTGTTTTTTTTTTTAATTTATTTATATGATGGATTAAGATTCCATATATTGAACCATTCCTGCATGCCTGGGATGAAGCCTACTTGGTCATGTTGGATGATATTTTTGGTATGTTCTTGGGATTTGGTTTATCGTTAATTTATTGAGTATTTTTGCATCATTGTTCATAAAAGAGATGGGTCTGAAGATCTCTTTCTTTTTTGGTGTCTTTGAGGATTTATCAAGGTGACTGTGGTCTTACAAAAGGATTTGGTCATGTTGCATCCATTTCTATTTTGTGGAATAATTTGAAGATTATCGGTTTTCGCTCTTCATTGAAGGTCTTGTAGAATTCTGCTCTGAAATCATCTTGCCCTTGGCTTTTTTGTTGTTATTGTTGTTGGTGGTGGTGGTGGTGGAAGGATTTTGATGGCTGCTTCTATTTATTTAGGCCATATAAGACTATTTAATATCTTTACCTGATTTTGATTCAACTCTGGTAAGTGGAATCTAACAAGAGAATTGTATATTTCATTTAGATTTTTCAAATTTTGTGGCATATAGGCTTTTGACATAAGAGCTAATGGTTCTTTGGATTTTCTCAGTGTCTGTTATCTCTCTGTCTTCCTTTCAGACTTTGTTGATTTGGATCGTGTCTTTCTGCCTTTTACTTAGTTTGGCTAAGAGTTTGTCTATATATTCGATTTTCTCAAAGAACTAGCCCTTGGTTTCATTGATTCTTTGAATTATTCTCTTTGTTTCTAATTTATTGATTTCAGCCCTGACTTTGGTTATTCCTAGTAGTCTACTCCTGTTGGGGGTGTTTGCTTCTTTTTTCTAGGGCTTTCAAGTTGCCATTCAGTTGCTTGTATGGGATGTCTCCAATAGCTTATGAAGGCCTTTAGTGCTATTAAAAGTCCTCTTAGAACTGCTTTCATTGCATTCCATGAGTTTGGGTATGATGTACCTTCATTTTCATTGAATTGTAGGAAGTTCTTTCTTTATTTCTTCCCTGACCTAGATTTCATTGAGTAGGGAGTTGTTCAGTTCCCACATGTGTGTAGGCTTTTTATTATTTCTGTTATTGTTGAGGTTTGTCTTTCGTCTATCATGGTCTGATAGGATACAAGATATTATTTCAATCTTGTTGTATCTGGTTTGTGACCTACTGTATGGTCAGTTTTGCAGAAGGGTCTGGGAGGTGCTGAAAGAAGATAGATTCTTTTCTGTTTGGGTTAAAAAATTCTCTAGATATCTGTTAGGTTCATTTGATTCATGACATCAATTTGTGTCATTATCTCTCAGTTTAAGTCCTTTTCCATTGCTCTGTCCCTTGATGATAGTGACATGTTGACCTTTCCCACTATTAAGTTACGGTGATTCATATGTTCTTGAAGTTTTATTAATGTTTCTTTTACAAATATGGGTGTCCTTCTATTTGGGGCATTGTTGCTCAGAATACAGAAGCCACCTTGGTGGAATTTTCCTTTGATGAGTATGAAGTATCCTTCCTCATTTTTATTTATTTATTTATTTATTTATTTATTTATTTATTTATTTATTTATTTTTATTTAGGAGCAATAATGTTATCAGGCAATATTTTCATAGTTTGAAACTATGTGTTTCAAAACTATAGTTTTTAAAAAATCTTTCAACATTTTTTGTGTTCTTTTTACATTTTTATTAATAACAGTTTTTTCACTTTGTATCCCCTCTGTACCTCCTTCCTTCCTCCCCTCCTGAACCCTCCCTCCATCTTTCCCACCCCTGTCCCTTTCCCAGTTCATTGATAAGGGAGGTCCTCCTCCCCTTCACTCTGATCCTAGTCTATCAGGTCTCATTAGGAGTGGCTGCATTGTCTTCTTCTGTGGCCTGGCAAGGTTGATCCCCCCTCAATGGGAGAAGATCAAAGAGCAGGCCAATGAGTTCCTGTCAGAGACAGTCCCTGTCCCCATTACTATGAAGCCCACTTGAATACTGAACTGCCATAGGCTACCTTTTGTGCAGGGGTTTCAGGCCATCTCCATGAGTGGTCCTTGGCTGGCGTATCAGTTTCAAAAAAGACCCCTGTGCCCAGAATTTTTGAAACTGTTACTGTCCTTGTGGATCTCCTGTCCTCTCCAGGTTTACTATCTCCCAGTTCTTCCATAAGATTCCCTGCACTCTGCCCAAAGTTTGGCTATGAGTCTCAGCATCTGCCTTGACACCCTGCAGGGTAGGGCCTTTCAAAGGCCCTCTGTGGTAGGCTCCTGTCCTGTCCCTGTATTCTCCCTCATCTGATGTCCATCCTCTTTGCCTTTCTGCATGGGGTTTGAGCATCTTAGCCAGCATACTCCTTCCTGATTAACTTCATTAGGTGTACAAATTTTAGTATCTTTATCCTATATTTTATATACTATATCCACTTATGAGTGAGTATATACCCTGTGAGTCTTTCTGTTTCTGGGATACCTCACTCAGGATGATCTTTTCCACTTCCCACCATTTACCTGCAAATTTCACGTTTTCCTTGTTTTTCATTGCTGAGTAATATTCCATCATATAGATATACCACAATTTCTGTATCCATTCCTCAACTGAGGGCCATCTGTGCTGTTTCCAGCTTCTGGCTATTACAAATAAAGCTATTACAAACATAGTTGAGCAGATGTCCTTGTTGTATACTTGAGCGCCTTTTGGATATATGCTTAGGAGTGGTATAGCTGGATCTTGAGGTGGTGCTATTCCTAATTGTCTGAGAAAGTGCCAGGTTGATTTGTAAAGTCGTTGTATAAGTTTACATTCCCACCAGTAATGAAGGAGGATTCCCCTTTTTCCACATCCTATCCAGCATGGGTTGTCACTTGAGTTATTTGTCTTAGTCATTTTGATGGGTGTAAGGTGAAATCTCAGGGTAGTTTTGATTTGCATTTCCCTGATGACTAAGAATGTTGAAAATTTCTTTAAGTGTTTTTCTGCCATTCTATATTCCTCTATTGAGAATTCTCTGTTTAGCTCTGTACCCCATTTTTAATTTGGGTTACTTGATTTGTTGGTGTTTAACTTCTTGAAATCTTTATAAATACTGGATATTAACCTTCTGTCAGATATAGGGTTGGTGAAGATCCTTTCCCAATCTGCAGGCAGTCATTTTGTTTTGATAACAGTTTCCTTTGACTCATAGAAGTTTTTGAGTTTCATGAGGTCCCATTTATTGATTGTTGCTCTTAGATCCTGTACTGTTGAAGATCTGTTCAAGAAGTTGTCTCCTGTTCCAATGAGTTCAAGGCCCTTCCTCACTTTTTCTTCCAACAGGGTTAGTATGTCTGGTTTTATACTGAGGTCTTTGATCCATCTGAACTTTAGTTTTGTGCAGAGTTATAAATATGGATCTATTTGCATTTTCCTACATGTAGACTTCCATTTAGACCAGCACATTTTGTTGAAAATGCTATCTTTTTTTCCATTGTATGGTTTTGGCATCTTTGTAAAATATCAGATGTCCATAAGGGTGTGGGTTTATTTCTGGGTATTCTGTTCGATTCCATTGATCCACCATTCTGTTTCTATGCCAGTACAATGCAGTTTTTATAACTGTTGCTCTATAGTACAGCTTGAGATCAGGGATGGAGATACCTCCAGAAGATCTTTTATTATGGAAGATTGTTTTAGCAATTCTGGGTTTCTTGTTATTTCATATGAAGTTGGGAATTTTTCTTTCAAGGTCTGTAAAGATTTGTGTTGGTAATTTGATGGGAATTACATTAAATCTTTAGATTGCATTTGGTACGAGGATCATTTTTACTATGTTAATCCTGCCAAGCCATGAGCATGAGAGATCTTTCCATCTTCTGATATCTTCTTCTATTTCTTTCTTTAGAGACTTGAAATTTTTTCATACAAGTCTTTGACTTGCTTGGTTAGGGTCACACCAAGGTACTTTAGGTCCTTTTTGACTATTGTGAAGGGTGTTGTTTCCCTAATTTCTTTCTCAGCACTTTTTTCTTTTGTATACAGGAGGGCTACTTATTTTTTGAGTTGATTTTGTATCCAGCCACATTGCTGAAAGTGTTTGTCAGCTTTAGGGGTTCCCTGGTAGAATTTTGGGGTCACTCATGTCTACTATCATACCATCTGCAAATAGTGATACTTTGACTTCTTCCTTTTCCATTTGTGTCCCCTTGATCTTCTTTAATTGTCTTAGTACTCTAGCAAGGACCTCTAGAACTATGTTGAAGAGATATGGAGGGGGCAGCCTTGCCTTGTCCCTGAATTCGGTGGGATTGCTTTAAGTTTCTCTCCGTTTAGCTTGATGTTGGCTATAGGATTGCTGTATATTGCCTTTACTATGTTTAGGTATATGCCCTGTATCCCTGATCTCTCCAATACTTTAAACATGAATGGATGCTGGATTTTTTTCAAATGATTTTTCAACAACTAAGGAGATTATTATGTGTTTATTTTTCTTTCAGTTTGTTAATATGGTGGATCATATAGATGGATTTTTGCATATTGAACCACCTCTGCATACTTGGCCTGAAGCCTACTTG
Source organism: Meriones psammophilus (assembly GCA_036365155.1). Taxonomy (NCBI): domain Eukaryota; kingdom Metazoa; phylum Chordata; class Mammalia; order Rodentia; family Muridae; genus Meriones; species Meriones psammophilus. The sequence continues at coordinate 204,213 of JAEOAE010002986.1, forward strand.
GTTGTAGTGGATGATATCTTTGATGTGTTTTTTTATTGGGTTTGCAAAGTATTTTGTTGAGTATTTTTGCATCAATGTTCATAAGGGAGATTGGACTGAAATTGTCTTTATGCTGGGGTATCCAGGGCTGCTTTCTCCTGGATAACTGCGTTCTGGAGATGCCATATTGCTCTGTCTTTTGTTGGTTGAGCTTTTATGCTGGCCTCTACCCATTTGGCTATCTTAGGTGTTGGGTGTTAGTTTCTGGTGGTTCCTAGAATCCTGTGCTGGGGAGAAGGAGAATCCCTTTGGCAGGAAGAAGATTTTTCTCAAAGGAGGCTTCCTTAGCTTTTGGGGTATGGTCACTGAATGACAGGTGTTTTTCAGGAGTGGTCACAGCTTATCTCAGGCATACAGACCTTAGTGGAAATTGTCTGTGTTATTCAAGCGGGCTCTCCTCTCACCCAGAGAAATCCTGAAGACAGCTGCCCTGCTGCTGGGACTCTTGCTGTAAATTTAGTGAGCTGTAGCTGTAACCTGGGTACCCCATGGTTTGGTCAGTTTAGTTAGGGATAACTGGTTGTCCCTTGGAACAGTATCTGGGGATTGATCTTGGAAATCCCAGGCTTCTGTAGGTCTGAGGTTGGAGCTCTTTGCCTCAGTACCCAGGTGGTAATCAGTGTCAAGTGAGCACCACTCTCATGTGTACAGCAGGAGGCTAGAGTCTGGAGCCTGTAGATAACCAGAAACTTTTCTGGAGCTAGGTGTCCTGAGGTAGGGCCAGATATTCCCCCACCTTTGGGTTTTCTCCCAACAGAAAGACCCAGTCTGTACTGTTGGGAGGGTGTAGAGTGCATAGGCACTTGCTTGCGAATGGTGGCTCCAAGCTGGTGACTGGACAGGAACCTGGAAAATTTTTCCGATAATATTCCCATATGTGGTCATGGTAGTGGTGGTGGTAGTGGTGGTGGGAGGGTCAGCTGAGTGCTCTAAGCTGGGACCTGCTGTTTCCCTCCCTGTGGGGTTTTCTTTCTACAGGGAAACCCATCCTTTGGTGCCCTGGGGCACACAGTTCTGTCTGTGATGGAGAGTTGGTTACGTGGGTCTAGCGGCTGAAGTCCCACTCAAGGCTGGATGCTGTGCACCTGCAAGTCTACAGGACCTTTTCCATGGATAGAATGGATGACATTCAGTCAGTCCCACTTGCTTCCTTCCCTGTGGGTTTTTCTTGAGAGTGGGACTCCCAGTCTCTGGTGGTCTGGGGCACACAGTTCAGCCTGGGAAGGTGATCAGGACACACTTCTTGGGTCTATTTCCTTGAAAACCTTATTCCTGCCAAAACAGCCCAGGAAAATTTCCAGGGATTAGCTCGGTGCTCTGAGGTTGAACCCAATTATTTTTCTCATCATTGGGTTTCTTATCACCTTGTAAACACAGTCAATGTTGTTTAGGGGCCAACTGTTCCAACTATTTGTCACTGTGCAGTCTCTGCTACCCCGCTGATCAGACACAGTGTGCTATTAGGTCTGCCATCTGTTTTTAATTTTTACTGAATATGAGTATTTTGATTCTATGCATGAATATGAACGTCTTGTGTGCCTGATCCTCACATTAGTCCAAATATGTGTTCATAACACATGAACATATAACAATCAATAGTAGCAGGTCCCAGTTAAATACTGACAATTGAGCCCAATTATTTGCAATAGCAGCAAGAGCTCCTCACTGCTAAGCCATCCCTCCTGCCTTATGTTGCTCATTTATGATCAGCATTTACACTGCTAATATTTTTGTCTTCTATTTTTACCTTAAACATGCATTCCCTTTTAGTAAAATATCATTGAAGTTACAGTTTAAGCTGGGGAAGTGCAGATTTCTGGAAAATAAATATAAAACAGGAGTGAATGTATAATTCCTTGTAGAAGCTTCAGTAAAGACCTCTGAGTTCTTTCAATATTTTGTGTTTGTTTGATTGACTTTTAGGGGAGGCTCTGTCTTACTATATAGGTCTGGCTGTCCTAGAACTCTTTGAATAGATAATGCTGACATCCAGTTCAATAAGATACACCTGTGTCTGCCTCCTGAGTGATGGAATTGAAGGCATGACAGAATACACCCAGCTTGTCCACCATTTTTTGTAGTTAGTAACTGTTAATAAATTTCTCTGATCTGTACTTAGTATTGTTCATCTGTTAATTTCTCTCTGTGTGTGTCTCTGTCTCTATGTCTCTGTCTTTCTATTTCACACTCTTCTCTCTGTTTGTCTTTGTCCACATTAATTGCCATGTCTATTCCAAAGCTATATCCTCTTCAAAAAGTTCAGATATGATACAGTGAAAACTTGTTATTCCGTTTTCTTCTAAAATGATTTAGTGATAACATCAACACTTCTATTTTAATAGAAAAGTTTTAATCTTTATTTTTAATCTATAGACTACATTATTTAGTAAGGAGGATATACCAAAAAATGTGTTATATTCCTTTTCTTTTGCCTTGTCACTCAGAAATATGATGTTGTTGGCTATGATTGTTGTTGATTGCCACTCACATTATTTTTATCCATGTATTCACTGTAGTCCACTTTCCCATCCACAAATATATGAGCCCCCCTCTTCACATACTGATATGCCACATCCCTGAGCCCTGGTCAAAACATAATATTCAATACCATGTTGTCTTTTGACTGAGGTTACCGTCTGTTCAGTGTCCCCTGATCAACACATCTCATTTGTTGCTATATAAAATATCATGACTGTGTTTTGTCCTTCCACCTGTCTCATGACAGGGTCCTGACCTACTCACCCAAGTAACTGAAGATGATTCATAGATTGCTCAAGAACCCAACTAATGGCTACTTTATATTCATGTCTTACAAACTGATGAAGCACAGGTTTTTGAAGCACGCTTTTTTTTTTTTTTTTTTTCAATCTAACCTTTAAGCTTTTTCATCTCCCCTACTTTATATCACCCACAGCACCCAACTGTAAAACATTCGTACTTCTGTGTCAGAAAATAAATTGAAGAAGCAGTAGAATTATATGATTATATTGACAATGACGTATAAATTATATTGTTGCCACTGTTTCTGTTGTACAAATGTATGGCATATTTTAGAATTCGGTGACCTTCAATGATGTGCATGTGAAATTCAGCCAAGAAGAGTGGGCCTTGCTGGAACCTTCCCAGAAGCAACTCTACAAAGATGTGATGCTAGAGACCTGTGAAAACCTCACTGCTATAGGTAAGACTGCATTTTTTCTTTCACTTTTAAAATAGACAACTTTTACTTTGTTATTGATCCTCTTCTGTAATTCCAATTGAGAATGAGGAGGAATGAGGTAAATAAATCAGGCATGGTTCTAAGGGTCACAGAAGATAGTGATTTAAGTTTTGCCTCAATAATAACATGATATTTCCAATAATATATATTTTCTCATACTATAATTTAGGCTACAATTGGGATGACCATAATATTGAAGAACATTTTCAAAGTTCTACAAGTAATAAAAGGTAACTTTATGTGCATGTTGATACAGATATAAATCTTAAATTTTAATGTGTCCTGGAAGTCTGGTGGTTTTTGTTTGTTTGTTTGTTTGTTTGTTTGTTTGTTTATTGGCTGCTTTTTACTTTCTGTTTTTGAAATAGATTTTTTTCTGGGTATCTGTGACTTTGTTAGACTTGCTTGTTAGACCAGCCTGACCTCAAAATCACACAGATCTGCCTGCTTCTGCCTCCACAAGTGCTGGAATTGAAGGCATGTACCAGCACACATGGCTGTGACCTGGAAGTTTTAAAGAAAAGCAACAGTGTAAAAACAGCACTGCTTTAAGTGTACTGATGATCATTAAAATCTCATAATTCCATGTACTTCAATGTCAGGTATATGATTTTTGTTTACAAGGCACTCCCCTAAGATAGAAGAAAATAAAATAATATTGTAACAAAAATACCATTTGAATCATATGGACATTACAGCTACTGACTTGAACTGCCAATCTGTTTAGTCTCATTCTATCTACTCAAATATTATAAGAGGTGTACACACTGAATTGGTGATCAGTATGTGTCCAAAACCTTCTAATAGGCAAAAATTACATAGTAGAACCAGTGTTACTAATTTTCGTGCAGTAACATTGTAAAGTTTAGTGAAATGAGCAGCTTATGAGAATCAAGAATATTGTTGTTGAGAAACCTTAATCCCTATATGACATGTCTATGATGAACAAAAACAAACTGTGTTAATTCAATGTGGGAATCTTTATTATTTTTGTAAATTAAACTGGTATATCATATGTCAAAATGATTCTAAGACACATGAGCATAGGGATATTGAAAGAAGCAGTGTCGCTGTCTTTCTCCAAGAACAATTGATTTGGTAGTAGTCCCCACTGTGAGTAAATTTTCTGAATGTGATAAATGGTTACTGTTAATTGGTTTTGCAACATCACTGAGAATTCATCAGCAAACTCATATTGCTGAAAATACCCATGAATACTACGAATTTGGAACTTCTGCTTGTCTTGGCTCACTTTGTAAATGAAGTATCATTCATACAGTACAAAAATTTGTGAATGGGATTGCTGTGGTAAAACTCTGAATTCTTACAATACTCTTCATATATAGGAGAAAACCTCTTATAGAAAAATTAATCTATAAAAGTGATCCACATAACAAATGCTCTTACCATCACAGTGATCTTCAAAAATACCCATAATGAAGGGAAAAACCATTAATGTAAATAAAGTGATAAAACTTTAAAATTTGATTCTTCTTTACCATTAGAACAAATTATGATATTAATTCATATAGATAAATATATTTGTTAGGGTAATGAAATCACTGTGGTAAATCTTTCACATGTGCCAATTTTCTTTGCAGGCATGAAAGCAGTCATACTGGAGAGAAACCCTTTAAATGCACTCTATGTGGTAAAGCCTTCCCCTATATCACTCTTCTCCTATGGCATAAAAGAACACACACTGGAGAGAAACCTTATGAATGAAATGAGTGTGGCAAAGCCTTTGCAGAAAACAGTACTCTCTAAAGCCATAAAAGAACACACACTGGAGAGAAACCTTATGAATGTATTGAGTGTGGCAAAGCCTTTGCACGAAACAGTCATCTCATAAGCCATAAAAGAACACACACTGGAGAGAAACCTTATGAATGTAATGAGTGTGGCAAAGCCTTTGCAGAAAACAGTACTCTCTTAAGCCATAAAAGAACACACACTGGAGAAACGTTATGAATGTAACCAGTGTGGTAAAGCCTTTGCACAAAACAGTCATCTCATAAGCCATATAAAAGAACACACACTGGAGAGAAACCTTATGAATGTAATGAGTGTGGCAAAGCCTTTGCAGAAAACAGTACTCTCTTAAGCCATAAAAGAACACACCCTGGAGAGAAACCTTATGAATGTAACCAGTGTGGTAAAACCTTTGCAGAAAAGAATAATCTCATACGGCATAAAAGAACACACACTGGAGAGAAACGTTATGAATGTAACCAGTGTGGTAAAGCCTTTGCACGAAACAGTCATCTCATAAGACATAAAAGAACACACACTGGAGAGTAACCTTACAAATGTAATCAATGTCGTAAAGCCTTTGCAGAAAACAGTACTCTCTTAAGCCATAAAAGAACACACACTGGAGAGAAACCTTATGAATATACCCAACGGGATAAAGCCTTTGCACAGTAGAGTAGTCTCCGAAAACAGGAAAAGACACCCAGTGGAGAGAAGCCTTGTGAGGGTAATTAGTGTGATGAATCCTTTGCATGGAACAATCATCTCCTAAGACAACAATACATTTTGGAGGGAAACCATAGGAATATAACTATGTGGCAAAGCCTTTGCACATAACATCTCCTAATACATAAAATAACACATACTGGAAAGATGTCTGACTGTAACCAATGTGAAAAAACTTTTGGATTTCAGAATAATCTCCACACTCATGAAATAAATCCTAATGGACAGAAAGCCTGTGAGTGTTTTTAACATCGTGAAACCATTCCACATTTGCATAATCTTCATCATCATGAAAGGATTCATAATAGAGGAAAAACTTATGAATGTGTTAAAATGGTGAGGCCTTGCACAAATCCAGAGTCATCATCAACATAAAAGTATCCTTACTGGAGAGGAATTCTGTGAGTATAAGGAAGGTGGAAAGGCTGTTGTGTACTTTGGTCCACTGAGATGCAACAGAACTGTAAAACTAGCTCAATGGAAATGATCTCCCTTTTCTGAAGGGGAAAAGGGATAGGGGCAATAGGAATGGAGGGTAGTCATGGGCAGAGAAGGGAGGGGGATTACTATTGGAATTTAAAATAAATAAACTTATTTTTAAAAAGAATACAATGAATGGTGAATATCAATTACATGCAACAGTATTATATAATGTGTTTACGGAAGACTTCTTGATAATCATGATTCTCAACATTTACTATTTTCAGTTGCCTTACTTTACACAAGAAAATTTTAGTCCAGTGGATGAATATGTAGGGAATGGTGAACTAACACCAGCCAGGAAGTTCTCTGAGAGTAGCACAACAGTGGTAGCCTGTAGAAGTTTCTTTGTGTACACATACCTATTGTTCAACGGGTTCTATTGAAAACCATCACAACTCAGACTGAATTTTGAGATGTGAGGGAGGAGGCTTTCTTTTCCATGTATGACTCTGCTTCTGGCCTAGATGGGTAACCATGTCAAGGGTGAGTTTTCTCTGCCTGACTTCATCTGGAGAGTATCTTTAGACATGGAAACCACCAATCAAATTTGATAGATGGCCTTTGACACAGATCCCTGATAACTCTCCCCTCCCTTCAAATATAGGATAATTTGGTTCTGTGTTCTTGTTCTTCTTATTCATATAATAGGAATGTGCTGTTTAATGCAAATCTAGCATCCTTGAATTTCCTAGTATTAAACAATTATCTACACCTATGCTTGGAGCATCCCAGGCACTCCCCAAGGGATATAAGCCTCTGTTTTCTGTTTTCTGGAATTAAAGTTGAACCTACTTTCTAAGGTGGTTCCTAGAGAGGCTGACCACTGTTATGCTTGCGGGCTTGCCAAGCTTTATACTACTCATCTTCTGCCCCTCATGCCTCCCTGGGCTGGTGGGAAACAGCCCTCCAGGCAGCAAGAGAATCACATTCTCTGAAATGCCTGTGATAAAATGTTTCAGACTTCATAGCATTTCAAAGTTCACATGTTTCTGGATGTGAGATGGTCAATCAACAGTGTCTTGGAGTAGGACTCTTTAAAATGATTTATACTTAGTGTTTTATTCACGGTAAGGTTGCAGGCAAGCTTCATGGTATGAAATCTTCTGAGGTGAGTACAAAGGCCCATGGAAAAGAAATAAGAGCAGAAATTTTATTTCTCTGTTTTTAATAGCTGAGTACTGTTCTGATAATGTATGGTGGATGGCAGAGGAGAGGAACTCCTCTTTTGAGTGGTCTCGGGAGAGGGGATAGGGGAAGATGGAGGGAGGTGGGACCAGTAGAAGTTGAGGGAATTATCTTCAATCAGCATATATAATGAATAAATTGTGAAAAATAAAAACAATTAATAAAATAAAATATAGTAAGAAAAAACAAAATAAAAAAGCAAAAATTTGGGTCTAGTTTGGGTAACAGCCCTCCCTCAAAGAGAATAAAGAAGATATATAGATAGAAAAGAAAAACAGAATCTTTGTCTTTGTCACCTTTATTCCCTGTGGGCTCACTTGAAGATTACTATTCAGTGGAGACCATGCTTCTCTCTCTGAAGTTTATGATACCATAGAAGTAGGACTAAAACCTGGAACTAATGGCAGAGGTTCCTAGTTAACATATCAAATCAAATCTACCTGCCATTTTCTCCCAGCAATCCTTAACTCCTTCCATATTATCTAGTCCTCCAGGCTAGTACAGCCCATGCACTACCCTGAATTCTCCTTCCCAGGGCCTGAGCTAACCTCCCTCTCCCCTCACCTATCTATAGGCAAATTATTTTGGCTACCTGTCAAGAGCCATGCAGGAGCAACAGTAAAACAGCTGTAGAACTCATGGAATGTGGCTCCCCTGTTAGCATAGTCATGATGAGTTTGTCGTAGAGAAGCATAATCCCAAGAACTGATTTTCCTGAGGACTTTATGCTCCTTTGTAGCATATCTCTGCTTGTTGCCCTTATGATGCCCATATGCCTTATAACATGAGTCGTATGAAAACTAAGAACGCTTCTAGCTCGTCACTGGGCAATGTAACTGGCATTTAAAAATAACAATTCTTGATCTCTATTCACATGTTTATTGGAGCAGATTAATGAATTAACCACTGCCCTTGAAAGGAGCCATAGATGTAGATTGTTAGCAATCACCATTATACTTACAAAGAATTTGGAAAAATAGATTGTTTAACAAGGTCAGGGAAGATGTTTTTGCTGATGGCTCTAGTGTAAAAATCTTAGAGAACAATTTAAAGTTAATAAAAGTACACTATTAATAGTAAAGGCAAGGATGTTTTAAGGTTGATGAGCTGAAACAATAGTCCAAGGTAGCATTGGTTCTCTGGGTACCCTCAAACTGGATCTAAAACTGAGACAGCAGTTGATTCTCCTTTATTTGTTTTTTTTTCCCATCAGCTTCTTGATGATTTAATAAAAATGATTAATGACTAGATGCACAGCCCTTTAAGATTTAAACTACAGGTGCCAGTGCCATGCCATTTTTTTATTACTGTTGCTCTATAATACTACTTGAGATCCATGATGAAATTACCACCAGGAAATCTCTTATTGTACAGGCATGTTTTTTTTTTTTTTGTTTTTGTTTTTTTGTTTTGTTTTGTTTCGTTTTATCAATTCTGGGTTGTTTTTGTTTTCCATATGAAACTGAGAATTGTTCTTTCAAGGTCTGTAAAGAGTTGTGCTATTTTGATTGTAATTCCATTGAGTCTGCAGATTTCTTTTGATAGAGTGGCCATTTTTTACTATGTTAATCCCACCAATCCTGGAACGTGGGAGATCTTTCCATCTTCTGATATCTTCCTTGAAGTTTTTTTCTTTTGTATACAGGAGGGCTTCAGATATTTTTTTATTTAATTTTGTATCCAGCCACCGTACTGAAGGTGTTTATCAGTTGTAGGAGTTCCCTGGTGAATTTTTAGGTTTATTCATGTGTACTATCACATCATCTGCAACACATGCTGGATTGGATATGGAGAAAAGGGAACCCTCCTCCATTGCTCGTGGAAATGTAAACTTGTACAACCACTTTGGAAATCAGACTGGTGCTTTCTCAGAAAATTATGAATAATGCTACTTCAAGATTCAGCTATACCACCCCTGAACATACATTCAGAAGATTCTCAACCATACAACAAGGACATTTGCTCAACTATTCTCATAGCAGCTTTGTTCATAATAGCCAGAATCTGGAAACAACCTAGATGATGTCCCACAACTGAGGAGTGGATATAGAAATTGTGGCACATTTACACAGTGCAGTTCTACTCGGTATTTAATAACAAGGAAATCAGCAGGCAAATGGATAAAACTAGGAAAGATCATCTTCAGTGAGGTATCAGACTCAGAAAGACACACGTGGTATATACTCACTTCTAAGTGGATATTAGTCATGTAATATAGAATGAAGCATACAAAAATCTATAGTCCTAAGGAAGCTAACCAACAGGGAGGACCCTAGGGAAGATGCTTAATCCTCATTCAGAAAGGCAAATGGGATAGACATTGTTAACGTGAGAAGACAGGGAGCAGGGCAGGAACCTAGCACAGAGGGCCTCTAAAAGAATCTACCTAGGAGGGTATTGAAGCAGATGCTTAGACTGATAGCAAAACTTTGGGTAGAGAGCACAGAATCATTTGGAAGATTCAGGAGATAAAGATCTGGATGGGCCAGGCACTCCACAAGGAGACCAAAAGAGCAAAAATAAATATGGGCCCTGGGGTTCCTGCTCCAACCAAGGACCATGCATGGAGAACAACTAGAGCCCCTGTTCAGATGTAGCCCATAAGTATCTCACTCTCCATGTGGATTTCCTAGTAAGGGTAGCAAGGGCTTTCTCTGTCATGAGCTCAGTGGCTGGCTCTTTGATCACCTACTCCTGAGAGGTGCAGCCTTGCCAGGCCATAGAAGAAGCGGGTGCAGCCATTCCTAGTCACTTTAGATAACATAGGCTAGTATAATATAGTAGGGGAGGAGGACTTCCGCTATAAGTGGACTAAGAGAGGGATATAGGCAGAGAAGAAGGAGGTAGGTTGTGACAGGCAGAAGGTGGGGGACGGGTCTACATTCAGTATACAAAGTGAATTAATTGTAATAATCAATAAAAATGTTTGTTTTTTTTTTCCCCCTGGGATGAGTGGACTTAGGCAACTGTCTCCTAACAACAACTGAAAAGAATACTATTTCATTTCTACACATTTTCCTTTTCCTGTAATACTATTTATAATAAATACCCTTGATAAAATTCAGTGGTTTGTTTTATATTCCTGCTATCATAATATAGCATAATATATTACAAATCAAAATTTGAAGTTAAGCATATAAAAATTTTATGAAAAAGTGGCTTGAATTTTCAAAAGAGCAAAGAGTATTTACTTAAAACTCTAGAGGGTAAAAAATGGAAGAAAAAATGATGGAAGAATAAATAATAATATATAAATAAATTAATATCTCTTACATAAATTACAACATTTTGGTTATTGAGATTTTAAAAATATACACAGAACTCTTTTTTCTTTCTTTATTATTATTATTATTAATTATACTTTTTTCATTTTGGATCCCCCCCATGAGCCCCTCGCTCCTCCCCTCCAGATCCTACCCTTCCTCCCCTATCTGCATGCATGCTCCTCCCCAAGTCCACTGATAGGGGAGGTCCTCCTCTCCTTCCTTCTGATCTTAGTCTATCAGATCACATCAGGAATGGCTGCATTGTCTTCTTCTGTGGCCTGGTATGGCTGCTCCCCCCCAGGGGGAGGTGATCAAAGAGCAGGCCAATCAGATTGTGTCAGAGGCATTCCCTCTTCCCATTACTATGTAACCCACTTGGACACTGAACTGCCATGTGCTACATCTGTACAGGGGTTCTAGGTCATCTCCATGAACAGTCCTTGGTTGGAGTATGAGTCTCTGGGAAGTTCCCTGTGTTCAAATTTTCTTGTTCTGTTGCTCTCCTTCCTGTCCTCTCCAGCTCTTGATGTTTCCCACTTCTTACATAAAATTCCATTCACTCAGCCTGACAATGCCTATCAGGCTCAGGATCTGCTTTGAGAGTCTGTAGGGCAGAGGCTTTCAGAGGCCCTCTGTGGCAGGTTGGATACGTAAACAAAACCCAGAAATCTGTTGCATACAAGAAACACACCTAAGGCACAAAGAGAGACATTACCTGAGGGTAAAGGGTTGGAAGACCACTTTCCAAGCAAATGGACCAAAGAAGCAAGCAAGAGTAGCCACTCTAATATCTGATAAAATAGACTTTCAACCAAAATTAATAAAAAGAATGAGGAAGGACACTTCATACACATCAAAGGAAAATTCCACCAGGAAGACATCACAATCCTGAACATCTATGCCCCATACACAAGAGCACCCACATTTGTTAAAGAAACATTGATAAAATTTAAAGCACATATAGATCCCCACACATTAATAGTGGGAGACTTCAACACCTCACTCTCAACAAAGGACAGGTCAACAAAACAGAAATTAAACAAAGAAACAATGTCTCTGACAGAGGTCATGAATCAAATGGACCTAACAGACATTTACAGAACTTTACACCCAAACACAAAAGAATTTACCTTCTTCTCAGCACCTCATGGAACCTTCTCCAAAATAGACCATATAGTTGGTCACAATGCAAGCCTCAACAGATACATGAAGATTGAAATAACCCCTTGTATCTTGTCTGATCAACATGGAATAAAGCTGGATCTCAACAAAAACAGAAATAAGAAAAAACCCTACACACACATGGAAACTGAAAAATTTGTTACTACATGACAGCTGGGTCAGGGAAGAAATAAAGAAAGAAATTAAAGTCTTTCTAGAAATCAATGAAAATGAAGACACAACATACCCAAACTTGTGAGACACAATGAAGGCAGTGCTAAGAGGAAAGTTCATAGCACTAAGTGCCTTCAAGAAGAAATTCGAGACAGCTCATTCAAGCACCTTAATGGCTCACTTAAAAACCCTAGAAAAAGAACAAGCAGACACACCAAGAAGGAGTAGATGGCTGGAAATAATCAAACTCAGGGCTGAAATCAATCAATTGGAAACAAATAAACCAATTCAAACAATCAATGAAACCAAGAGCTGGTTCTTTGAGAAAATCAACAAGATAGACAAACCCTTAGCCAAGCTAACTAAAAGGCAGTGAGGCACCATCCAAATCAACAAAATCAGAAATGAAAAATGGGGACATAACTACAGACACTGAGGAAATCCAAGCAATCATTAAGACTTACTTCAAAAGTCTATACAGAACAAAATTTGAAAATTTAAATGAAATGGACAATTTTCTCGATCGATTCCACTTACCAAAGCTAAATGAGGACCAGGTAAATCAATTAAATAGTCCTATATCCCCCAAGGAAATAGAAGCAGTCATCGAAAGTCTCCCATCCAAAAAAAGCCCAGGACCTGATGGTTTCAGCGCAGAATTCTACCAGACATTCAAAAAAGAGCTAACTCCAGTTCTCTTCAAACTATTCCACAAAATCGAAACAGAAGCAACGTTATCAAACTCATTCTATGAAGCCACAGTCACCTTGGTACCTAAATCTCACAAAGACCCAACCAAAAAAGTGAACCTCAGGCCAATCTCCCTTATGAACATTGATGCAAAAATACTCAACAAAATACTCGCAAACCGTATACAAGAACACATCAAAGATATCATCCACCATGACCAAGTAGGGTTCATCCCAGGTATGCAGGGGTGGTTCAATATACGGAAATCCATCAATGTGATCCACCATATTAACAAACTGAAAGAAAAAAAATAAAACATGATAATCTCCATAGATGCTGAAAAAGCCTTTGACACAATCCAACATCCATTCATGTTTAAAGTATTGGAGAGATCAGGGATACAAGGCACATATCTAAACATAGTTAAGGCAATATACAGCAAACCTATAGCCAACATCAAACTGAACGGAGAGAAACTTAAAGCAATCCCACTGAAATCAGGGACAAGACAAGGTTGCCCACTCTGTCCATATCTCTTCAACATAGTTCTGGAAGTCCTTGCTAAAGCAATAAGACAGTTGAAGGAGATCAAGGGGATACAAATTGGAAAGGAAGAAGTCAAATTATCACTATTTGCATATGATATGATAGTATATGTGAGTGACCCCAAAAACTCTACCAGGGAACTCCTACAGCTGATTAACACCTTCAGCAAAGTGGCCGGATACAAAATTAACTCAAAAAAATCAGTAGCCCTCCTGTATACAAAAGACAAAAGGGCTGAGAAAGAAATTAGGGAAACAACACCCTTCACAATAGCCACAAATGACATAAGGTACCTCGGAGTAACCCTAACCAAGGAAGTCAAAGACTTGTATGAAAAAAATTTCAAATCTCTGAAGAAAGAATTAGAAGAAGATATGAGAAGATGGAAAGATCTCCCATGCTCATGGCTTGGCAAGATTAACATAGTAAAAATGGCCATCTTACCAAAAAGCAATCTACAGATTCAATGCAATGCCCATCAAATTACCAACACAATTCTTTACAGACCTGGAAAGAAAAATTCTCAACTTCATATGGAATAACAAGAAACCCAGAATTGCTAAAACAATCCTCTACAATAAAAGATCTTCCGGAGGTATCTCCATCCCTGATCTTAAGTTGTACTATAGAGCAACAGTTTTAAAAACTGCATGGTACTGGCATAGAAACAGAATGGTTGATCAATGGAACCGAACAGAGGACCCAGAAATCAACCCACACACTTATGGACACCTGATCTTTGACAAAGATGCCAAAACAATACAATGGAAAAAAAGATAGCATCTTCAACAAATGGTGCTGGTCTAACTGGATATCTACATGTAGAAAAATGAAAATAGATCCATACTTGTCACCCTGCACAAAACTGAAGTCCAAGTGGATCAAAGACCTCAACATAAAACCAGACACATTAAATCGGCAAAAAAAAAGTGGAAATACCCTAGAACTCATTGGTACAGGGAAAACTTCCTGAACAGAACACCAACAGCACAGGCTCTAAGAGCAACAGTCAATAAATGGGACCTCATGAAACTGAAAAGCTTCTGTAAAGCAAAGGACACCGTCATCAAAACAAAGCGACCACCTACAGATTGGGAAAGAATCTTCACCAACCCTTTATCTGACAGAGGACTCATATCCAATATATATAAAGAACTAAAGAAGCTGAAAAGCAGCAAACCAAGTAATCCACTTAAAAAATGGGGAAGAGAGCTAAACAGAGAATTCTCTGTAGAGGAATACCGAATGGCAGAGAAGCACTTAAAGAAATGCTCAACCTCACTAGCCATTAGGGAAATGCAAATCAAAACAACCCTGAGATTTCAGCTTACACCCATGAGAATGGCCAAGATCAAAAACTCAAGTGACAATACATGCTGGAGAGGTTGTGGAGAAAGGGGAACCCTTCTCCACTGCTGGTGGGAATGTAAACTTGTACAACCACTCTGGAAATCAATCTGGCGCTTTCTCAGACAACTAGGAATAGCGCTTCCTCAAGATCCAGCCATACCACTACTGGGCATATACCCAAAAGAGGCTCAAGTACACAAAAAGGACATTTGCTCAACCATGTTTGTAGCAGCTTTATTTGTAATAGCCAGAAGCTGGAAACAACCCAGATGCCCCTCAACTGAAGAATGGATGCAGAAATTGTGGTACATCTACACAATGGAATATTACTCAGCAATGAAAAATAAGGAAATTATGAAATTTGCAGGAAATGGTGGGATCTGGAAAGGATCATCCTGAGTGAGTTGTCCCAGAAGCAAAAAGACACACATGGTATATACTCACTCATATAGACATACAACATAGGACAAACCCACTAAAACCTGTGCATCTAAAGAAACTAAACAAGAGAGAGGACCTAACTAAAATGTCCAATCCCCATCCGAAAGGCAAAGAGGATGGACATCAGAAGAAGAAGAAAACAGGAAACAACCTAGGAACCTACCACAGAGGGCCTCTGAAAGCCTCTGCCCTTCAGACTATCAAAGCAGATGCTGAGCCTGATGGGCAACTGTTGGGCGGAGTGAATGGAATTTTAGGTAAGAACTGGGAAATAGTAAGAGCTGGAGAGGACAGGGTCTCCGCAAGGAGAGCAACAGAACAAGAAAATTTGAACACAGGGAACTTCCCAGAGACTCATACCCCAACCAAGGACTATTCATAGAGATAACCCAGAACCCCTGAACAGATGTAGCCCATAGCAGTTCAGAGTCCATTTGGGTTACATAGTAATGTGAAGATGGACTGCCTCTGACATAATCTGATTGGCCTGCTCTTTGATCACCTCCCCCTGGGGGGGAGCAGCCTTACCAGGCCCTAGTAGAGGACAATGCAGCCACTTTTGATGTGAACTGATAGACTAAGATCAGAAAAGAGAGGAGAACCTCCCCTATCAGTGGACTTGGGGAGTGGCATGCAAGCAGAGGGAGGAGGGAGGGTGGGATTGGGAGGGGAGGAGGGAAGGGCTTAAATTTGTTTTTCTATAACTTATTTTCTGACAAGAACTCAGCTCTTTGAACACCTCTTCCTGGGGGGTGCACCCTTTTGAGGCCACAGAGGAATATGGTGCAGCCATCCTTGATGAGACCTGATAAGCTAGGGTCAGATAGAAGGGGACGAGATCCTCCCCTATTAGGGAATATGGAAAATGCATAGGGGGAGAAGAAGGAGAGTGGGTGAGACTGGGAGGAGACGATGGAGGGGGCTACAGTGGGTATACAAAGTGAATAAATTGTGATAAATAAATAAATAAAATTTAAAAATAATTTATCTACTTAAGATCCCAATTTTAGCCCCCTCCCTTGTCTCTTCCTGGTTTCACCCCTCTGTTCCTCTTTCACCCTTAGCCCATTTCCAATTCTCAGATAAGGGGAGCCCTCCTCCCCTACCATCTGACCCCAGCCTATCAAGGCTCACTAGAACTACCTGCATTCTCTCCCTTTGTGGCGTGGCAATGCCCCCTCTACCAGGGAAAAGTGATCACAGAGCAGGCAACAGAGTCCATGTCAGAGCCAGCCCCTACTCTTCTTAATATGGATCCCACCTGAGACTGGGATGCCTATCAGCTACATCTGAGCAGGGGTCTGGCTCCTCTTCATGAATGGTCTTTGGTGGGTGCATCAATCTCTGTAGGTCCCCATGGGCCCAGATTTGTTGTCCATGTTGGTTTTCTTATGGAGGTCCTGCCAGTTCTGGGTCTTTCTACTTTCTATCCCCCTACTCTTTCCTATGATTCTTTGTGCTCTACCCAAAGTTTGGCTGTGAGTCTTAGCATTTGTTTGAAATCCCTGCTGGGTAGAGTATTTTGGAGGATATGTATGTTAGGCTCTCATCCTGTTCCCTCTCCTCAGTCACTTCTGGTGTCGATTCTATTTGCCCTTTTGAATAAGACTTGACCATCCTCCATAGGGTCCTCCTTTTTATTTAGCTCCTTTAGATCTGTGGATTGTAGTATGCTTATCCTATATTATGGCCCTTATCCACTTACAAATGAGTAAATACTATGCATGTCTTTCTGGTTTTGCAATAACTCACTTAGGATGATCATTTCTAGTTTCATCCACTTGCCTGAAAATTTCATGGTTTCCCTTTTGTTTTTAAATCCCCGAGTAGCATTCCATTGTGTAAATGTACTACAATTTCTGTAAAACAATGGTTCAGTTGAGAGACATGTAGTCTGTTTCCCTATTCTGGCTATTATGAATATAGATGCTATGTACATAGTTGAGCAAATATCTTTGTTGAATGGTGGAGCATCTTTTTGATATATTCCCAGGAATTGTAGAGCTGGGTCATGAAGTAACACTATTTCTAATTCTCTGAGAAAGCATCAGATTGATTTTTAAAGTGGTTGTATAAGTTTGCACTCCCACCAGCAATGGAGGAGTGTTCCTTTCTTCACATTCTCACTAACTTGCTGTCACTTCAGGTTTTGACCTTAGCCATGATGGGTTTAAGATGCAATGTCATTTGCATTTCCATGATGACTACAGATATTGAGCATTTAATGTCCACCATTTGATATTCCTCTGTGGAGAAATCTCTGTTTAGTTCTGTACCCCTGTTTTAAATTGGATTATTTGGATTGTTGGAGTTTAATTTCTTGAGCTCTTTATATATATATATATATATATATATATATATATATATATATATATATATATATATATATACATATATATATATATATATATATATATATATATATATATATATATTTTATTAGCTCTTTCAGTTGTATGAAGGGTTGGTGAAGATCTTTTGTCAGTTGGTAGGCGGTCATTTTGTTCTATTGACAGAGTTCTTTGCTTCATAGAAGCTTTTTGTTTCATGAGATCCTATTCATTAATTCTTGATCTTAGAGCCAGTGTTCTTGGTGTTCTGTTGAGGAAGTTACCTTCTATGCCAATGAGATCGAGGATCTTTCCCACTTTTTTTTCTAACAGATTTAGTGTATCTGGTTTTATGTTGAGGTCTTTGAACAACTTGGACTGCAGTTTAGTGCAGGGTGATAAATATGGATCTATTTTCATTTTTCCACATGTAAACTTCAGGTTAGACCAGCACTGTTTGTTGAAGGTGCTGTCCTTTTCCATTGCATGGTTTTGGCTTCTTTGTCAAAAATCAAGTGGCCATAGGTGTGTGGGTTTATTTATGGGTCTTCACTTCAATTCCATTGATCCACTGATTGTTTTTATTATAGTACCATGCAGTTTTTATTACTATTGATTTATAATAGAGCTTAAGATGAAGAATGGTTATACCTCCTGAAGATCTCCTATTGTACAGGATTGTTTTAGCTATTCTGGCTTTTTTATTTTTCCATATGAAGCTGAGAATTGTTCTTTCAAGTTCTTTAATGAATTGTGTTGATATTTTGATGGGAATATCATTGAATCTGTAGATTGTTTTGTTACGATGGCAATTTTTACTATGTTGATCCTACTGATCCATGAGCACGAGAGATATTTCTATCTTCTGGATTCTTTTTCAATTTCTTTCTTCAGAGGCTTGAAGTTTTTGGTTTTATTGTTGTTGTTGTTCATATAGGTTTTTTACTGGCTTGTTGAGGATAACACCAAAATACATTATGGTTTTTTGTTTGTTTGTTTTTTTTTTTCCCCACTGGCTATTGTGAAGGGTGTTATTTTCCTAATTTTTTTTTCAGTCCATTTGTCTTTTGCATACAGGAGTGTATTTTTTTTGAGTTTTTGTTGTTGTTGTTGTTGTTTTTAGTTAACTTTATATCCAGCCACTTTGCTGAAGTGTTTTTCAAATGTAGGAGTTCCCTACAGTAGAATTTTGGGGGTCATTTTTGTATACTGTCATATCATCTGTGAATACAGATACTTTGACTTCTTCCTTATCACTTTGTATCCCCTTAATCTCCTTTAGTTGTCTTATTGCCCTAGATAGGACTTCGAGTACTGTATTGAAGAGATTTGGAGAGAGTGTGTATCCTTGTCTTTTCCCCAAGTCCAATGGAATTGACTTAAGAATCTTTTCATTTAGTTTGATGTTAGCTATGTACTATTCTGTATATATTCTGTATATTCTATATATATTCTGTATACTATCTTTACTATTTTTAGATATGTGCCTTTGTCCCTGGTCTCTCAACGACTTTAAACAAGAATAACTGATGGATATTGTCAAATGCTTTTTCAGCATCTAAGAAAATGGCTTTTTTTTCAATTTGTTTATACAGTGGATTACATTGATGCATTCCATATACTTAACCACCCATGCATGCCTGGGATGTTGGCTACAGGCTTGCTGTATATTGCTTTTACTATGTTTAGGTATGTGCCTTGTATCCCTGATCTCTCCAATAGTTTAAACATGAATGGATGCTGGATTTTTTCAAATGCTTTTTCAGCATCTAAGGAGATTATCAAGTGTTTTTTTTTTCTTTCAATTTTTTAATATTGTGAATCACATTGATGGATTTTTGTATAGTGAACCACCCCTGCATACCTGTCATGAAGCCTACATAGTCATAATGGATGATATATTTGATGTGTTCTTGTATTGGGTTTGCAAAGTATTTTGTTGAGTATTTTTACATCATTGTTCATAAAAGAGATTGGTCTGAAGTTCTCTTTATTTTTGGGGATCTTTGAGGATTTATCAAGGTGACTGTGGTCTCACCAAAGGAATTTGGTCATGTTGCATCCATTTCTATTTTGTGAAATAATTTGGAGAATATCAGTATTCGCTCTTCTTTGAAGGTCTTGTAGAATTCTGCTCTGAAATCATCTGGCCCTTGGATTTTTTTGGTTGGGAGTATTTTGATGGCTGCCTCTATTGCCTTAGGCACTATAAAACTATTTAATATCTTTACCTGATGTTGTGGAATTTAAAGAGATTTGTATATTTCATTTAGATTTTCAAATTTGGGGGCATATAGGCTTTTGACATAAAAGTTAATGGTTCTTTGGATTTTCTCAGTGTCTATTATATCTTTTTCTTTCAGACTTTGTTGATTTGGATAGTGTCTTTCTGCCATTTACTTAGTTTGGCTAAGAATTTGTCTGTGTTTATTTTTATTTTCTCAAAGAACTAGCTCTTGGTTTTGTTGATTCTTTGAATTATTTTCTTTGTTTCTAATTTATTGATATCAGCCCTGAGTTTGGTTTTTCCTAGTGGTCTACTCTTGCTGGGTGTGTATGCTTCTTTTTTCTTAGGTCTTTCAGGTATGCTATTAAGTTACTTGTATGGGGTGTCTCCAATAGATTATGACGGCCTTTGTTGCTATTCAAACTCCTCTTAGGACGGCTTTCATTGCATCCCATATGAAGTTGAGAAATCTTCTATCAAGGTCTGTAAAGTATTCTGTTGGTATTTTGATGGAAATTGGATTGAGTCTGTAGATTGCTTTTGGTAAGATGTCCATTTTTACTATGTTAACCCTGCCAAGCCATGAGTATCGGAGATAGTTCCATGTTCTGATATCTTCTTCTAATTCTTTCTTCAGAGACTTGAAGTTTTTTTCATGCAAGTCTTTGACTTGCTTGGATATGGTCACACCAAGGTAGTTTTATGTCCTTTTGTGGCTATTTTGAAGGGTGTTGTTTCCTAATTTCTTTCTCAGCCCTTTTATCTTTTTGTATACAGGAGGGCTAAATTTTTTTTTTTTTACTTAATTTTGTATCCAGCCACTTTGCTGATGGTGTTTATCATCTGTAGGAGTTCCCTGGTAGAAGTTTTGGAGTTACTCAGGTATACTATCATATAATCTGCAAATAGTGATACTTTGACTTCTTCCTTTCCAATTTGTATCCTTTTGGTCTCCTTTAATTTTCTTCTTGTTCTAGCAAGGACTTCAAGAACTATGTTGAAGAGATATGGAGAGAGTGAGCAGCTTTGCCTTGTCCCTGAATTCAGTGGGATTGCTTTAAGTTTCTCTCTGTTTACTTGATGTTGGCTACAGGCTTGCTGTATATTGCTTTTACTATGTTTAGGTATGTGCCTTGTATCCCTGATCTCTCCAATAGTTTAAACATGAATGGATGCTGGATTTTTTCAAATGCTTTTTCAGCATCTAAGGAGATTATCAAGTGTTTTTTTTTCTTTCAATTTTTTAATATTGTGGATCATATTGATGGATTTTTGTATAGTGAACCACCCGTGCATACCTGTCATGAAGCCTACATAGTCATAATAGATGATATATTTGATGTGTTCTTGTATTGGGTTTGCAAAGTATTTTGTTGAGTATTTTTGCATCAATGTTCATAAGGGAGATTGGCCTGAAATTCTCTTTCTTTGTTGGGTCTTTGTGAGGTTTAGGTTACAAGGTGACTGTGGCTTCAATGAATGAGTTTCGTAGTTCCCTCTGTTCCTATTTTGTGGAATAAATTGAAGATAGCTGGAGTTACATCTTCTTTGAAGGTGTGGTAGAATTCTGCACTGAAACCATCTGCTCCTGAGCTTTTTGTGGATTGGAGTCTTTGAGGAATGCTATTACCTTAGTGGATAAAGGACTATTTTATTGATTTACCTGCTCTTGATTCAGCTTTGGTAAGTGTAATTGATTAAGAAAAATTGTCCATTTCATTTAGATTTTCAAATTTGTGGCATATAGACTTTTTTGAAGTAAGTCCTAACGATTGTTTGGATTTCCTTAGTGTCTTTTGTTTTGTCCCGTTTTCATTTCTGATTTTGTTAATTTGGATAATCTCTCTCTGCTTTTAGTTAGTTTGGCTAAGGGTTTGTCTATCTTGTTAATTTTCTCAAAGAACCAGCTCTTGGTTTCATTGATTCTTTGAAATGTTTTATTTGTTTCTAATTTATTGATTTCAGTCCTGAGTTTGATTATTTCCAGTGTCTATTCTTTTTTGGTGTGTCTGCTTCTTTTTTTCTAGGGCCTCTAGATGAGCTATTAAGTTGATTGTTACAATTTTGTTCTTGAAGGCACTTAGTGCTATGAACTTTCCTCTTAGCTTTCTTTCATTGTCTCCCATAAGTTTGGTTGTGTTGTGTCTTCATTTCCATTGAATTCTAGGAAGACTTTAATTTCTTTCTTTGTTTCTTCCCTGACCCAGCTGTCATTTAGTAGTGAGTTGTTCAGTTTCCATGAGTGTAGGCTTTTTTGCTATTTCTGTTGTTGTTGAGGTCCAGCTTTAGTCCATGGTAATTAGATAGGATACAAGGCATTATTTCAATCTTCTTATATCTGTTGAGACTCACTTTGTGACCAACGATATGGTCTATTTTGGAGAAGGTTCCATGAGGTGCTGAGAAGAAGGTAAAATTTTTTTTCTTTGGGTGTAAGATTCTGTAGATATCTGTTAGGTCCATTTGATACATGACCTCTATTAGAGATATTGTTTCTTTGTTTAATTTCTGTTGTTTACCTGTCCTTTGTTGAGAGTAGGGTGTTGAAGTTTCCCAGTAGTAATGTATGGGGATTTGTGTGGTTTAGGTTTTATTAATGTTTCTTTTACAAACATGGGTACCTTTGTATTTGGAGCATAGATGTTCAGAATTGTGATTTCTTCTTATGGAATTTTCCTTTGATGAGTATGAAATGACCTTCCTCATGTCTTTTGATTAATTTTGTTTGAAAATCTACTTTATTAGATATTAAAATGGCTACTCCTGCATGTTTCTTGGGTCCATTTGCTTGGAACCCTTCAGCTTTTTACTCTCAGGTAATGTCTATCTTTGTGACTTAGATGTGTTTCTTTTATGCAACAAATTGTTGGGTCTTGTTTACATATCCATTCTTATAGTCTGTGTCTTTATTGGAGTGTTAAGTCCATTGATGTTGAGGGAAATTAATGATCAGTCGCTGTTAGTTCCTTTTATTTTGATGTTGCTTGTGGTAGTGT